>JALMGF010000024.1:5687500-5882500 GCA_023333645.1 Sceloporus occidentalis | reverse complement strand
TAACATGTAAGGTACATAACGGTTGTGCGTTGGCAGGCAGCGATGTCTGGAAACGACATGCGCTAACCACCGGAGTGAGAGGCAGGGCATCTATTCCTCTATAGGACCCAAGCGTCGGGAAACCGAGACCGGCGATGGACGTGGAGAAGAGTCTCGAAGAGAACCACGGGTAGGGCCGGCACGGGGACGCCCGCGAGGGCGAGGTGGTAGATCCAGACGCCGTCCCGGGGTGACAGCAGAGTCGGCCCAGTCGGAGATCTGCACATCTGGGAGATCCAAAAAACGCAGGACGTCAGGGACGTCATCGTAATGCCGGATGGTGAGCGGCCCGCTCCCGTGTCGGATCACCAAGGCAAAGGGGTAGCTCCATCTGTAAGGGATAGAGAGCCTCTGCAATGCTGAAGTCAGGGGGCGTAGGGCCCTCCGGGCCTGCAGGGTCAGGTCAGAAAGATCCTGAAAGAAGGATACCCGGTGACCGTTCAACTGCCAGGTGCCCACCTCCCTCGCACGAGCCATGATTGCCTCCTTAAGCCGAAAATCCGTCAGATGACAGATGATGTCTCTCGGCGGGGCCCCCGGGCCGCCGCGCTGCCGGAGAGCGCGGTGCGCTCTATCAACGGGAAGCGGTGTGTCAGGTGCGCGGTTCAGGAGGTCGTTGAAGAGGCCCATCAGGAGAGCCGGGATATCCTCAGGGGCGTCAGACTCGGGGACTCCCCGCACACGGACATTCTGGCGCCGACCCCGGTTGTCCATGTCCTCAACACGGCGGCGGAGGTCCCTCAAGCACCGTGCATGGCGATCGCTCTCAAGTTGAGCAGAGGACACAATACGGTGCTGTTGGGCCTTCGATTCCTCCAAGGCCAGGACCCTCTGCTCCAGGGAGGACAGGTCCGCTCGAAGCACCGACACCTCGTCCCGGACCACCTGTCGGAGTTCGGTAATGAGCAGGGAGAAGTCCGACTTCCAAGGCGCCGATTGGAACAATTGAAGTACCTCCGGTGGGTGAGATGCGGAAGGTAAGTGCGCGAGCGAGGTGGATTCCTCCGCGGACGAAGAGCTGGCCGGAGATGCAGCCTCGTGCGCGCTTGAGGCCCTTGAGCCCCGCGTGGTCAGGTTGGCCGGGGTGCCGAAATATTCCCGGAGGGAAGATGTGGAGGACCGAGGTCGACCCCCGGGGGTCGAGGAGTCAGATCCCGACTTTTTGGAGCGACCCATAATGGGCATGCGGCTATGCGGCGGCGGGTAAGTGCAGGCGGCGGCGGAGCAGTCAGCTCAAGCGGCCATCTCTCTCGGCGGTCAGACACGCCCCCCTATAAATATGTATTTTAAATCACATACCTCACAGTCCTCTGTGATATTTATAATTAAATATAAAGCCAAAATAGCAAACACTGCACGTTAAAGATCTGAACACACAATACTGGGCTAGACTTTCTATTTTAAATTAAGTGAAATTCTTTCTAACTTTCTTTGCTTTCAGTTACAACGTGAGCGTCTTGTGAGGTTCTTTCAACAACGCTTCCAGTAAGTTATGGAAAATAAAAGCACAGAATTAGTCTGCAAGCAAAGAATCTGGCATGATTTCAAGCTTTTTCCTTTTGCTGTTTACTAGAAGATGTAGGTCTAACCAAGTATCTACTGTCCAAGTGTCAAACATCAGAACAGATAAGGCTGATATTTTTTCTTTGTATACATAGAGAAAAGTTGTTAAGGATTAAAAGCGGGAAGGAATTCCATTTAATAAATCCATATATTGCAATATTAATCCTTCTTTGCAAATTATTTACTTTAACATTAAAAAGCAACTGAGCATTATCTTAAAATAATTATTATGAAGCTACATATAATAGAAATGTTTGCAGTGAGCCTGGAGTCATTCAATTACGTTTAAATTTGGTATAATAGTTGGTGCAATGCCAGATTCAAATGAGATGATTAGATAAAAAAAATAATTTCAAACTATAGAACAAAATGCCAAATGAATGGAGGCGTTTGAAATTAATTTCCATCTGGCACTCTGAGCTAGGAGTCAGGAGTCTCGCTTGAGCTTGGATCGTCCAGATTCCACCAAGCCACCACAGCATCCATCATCAGACAGCAAGGCAAGAAAACAGGATTGCATTTAGTCAGTAGACTGCTTTCATAATCAGCATCGGCATTACCTACATGCAAGGTAGGCACAGTCTAGGCACAGATCCAAGTGGGGCGCCTCCGCTGCGACGGACTGGACACACATTGCGGTCCATTGAAGAGAAGGTGCCCCCAAGTAGATTGATCCCTCTAACTGGCCTTATATAAAGGGAGAGAGAGGTCTGTTGAGATAGATGACAGTGATAAAGAGGAGAGATAGTAAGAAAATGGAGAGGTAAAAAGAAAGATATAGGGGAGACATAATGAGGAGGTAAAACAAAGGCGAGAGATAGGGAGAAAGGGGATAATGAGAAAAAGTAGAGATGTGAGAAAGGGGAGGTATAGTGAGAAACAGGGGTGAGAAAGAAGAGGAATGGGAAGAAAAGAGAGCAATAATGAGAAAGATGAGAGATGGGGTAAAAGTTGCGGAAATGTCAAGAAACGAGAAGGATACTGAGAAGGAGAGGAGACAGGGGGGAGAAAGGGGGATCAAACATAAGGGGGGGACATAAAAGACAAAGGCGAGGGGCACAGAGAAAAGAGGAGACATGAAAAAATAGTGAGGTAAAGGGAAAAAAGAGGAGAAATAAAGAAAAGGGAAGAGAGAAAGAGGAGGAATGATAAAGAGAGATTAAAAGAAAAGGATAGATAAAGAAAAAGAGGAGAGATAGAGAGAAGAGATGAAGAGAAAAAGAGGGGATCAAAGAGTAGGGGAGAAATAACAAGAAAAGGGAGGGGTGATAAAAATAAATGGGAGAGATAATAAGAAAGAGAATGATTAAAGAGAAGAGAAGGGATAAAGGGAAAGGGGGAGATAATGAGATCTCAAATTGAGAGAGTGTGTTTGTATTTTGAAAGTGTTCGCATTTTGAAAATGTTTGTATGTTAAGGAAAGTGTTTTTAAGGGCAAACTACTATGTGGGTGCAAGGGCAAGTGTAAGCTAAGATGTTTATTTGTAGGGACAAGCATGAACGTGCGTGTGTATATATGTATGGGAAGGTATGTCTGTTTATAGGCAGGCATTTGCAAGGGTAGAGTATACAGTATGTGCAATCTTTGTACTGGAGCAAGTCCTTATGTGTTCAATCTGGGTGCTGGGGCAAGTCCTATGTGTGCAACCTGGGTGCAAGGGCTGACTGTTATCTATGCCTAAAATTTAGGTTTTCCATTCATAATTTACCTATACTTTCAATGCTGGGTTTGCTTGTGAAATTTTTGTTGATCTATACCTGCAAATACAAGGTTTGTGTTGTTTATTTGATGTATGCCCAGACTACATGCTGGAGTACCAAAGAGGTGTAGCACATTGAAGGAGGCGAAAAAAGGACTCTAGTGGTGATGATAGGGCAGAGCCTAAACACCTGAGGTCAGCCCTGTCAGGACTGCTGTATCCCGACAGGGAGGAGAGACGCACCACTCTAAATAAGTGAGCGCCCAAAAACCTTCTGCCTTCTTTATATAAAAAGTCCTCCAGGCTTCAGCTTCTCCATTTTGTAACTCAGAGGACTGGAGACTTTTGCAAAATTAACGTGGGGGGGGTTCATGCAAGTGGCTGAGCCAAATGAGATTTTGCCTAAAGTGGCAATAATCCTTGCACAGCCCTGTTCATAATTTCTTTTGATGATGTGTAAATGCCAAAAATACTAGGTGTGGGTTATAGACATATGTACGTTAAGCAATCTTTTTCCAGCTTCTCTCTCATTGACTGTACCTTGTTCTTACTTCTAAGTAAAATAAAGCCTCAATATTCAGCTTATTTTACAGGATGCAATTAGGAATACATGTGAATGACACTTATTTTAATGAGTAACCCTATTACCACTAAACAGATATTTTGTGTCAATAATAGACTGAGAGTTCTGTCTTTAGAAATATACGAAAGCTCATTTATTCTACAAGTCCAGTTCCAATCATCACTTGCATTCAGGCGCTTTTCATCCTTACTGTACTATGAAGTCATGACAGCTGTGATTACGAGCATGAAAAGTGAAATCAGTGGAAATATTGTGTAAAAGAGGTTTCTCCCACTGCAAATGAAGCAGAAACAAATTACGAAACCAAAACTGCACACATAGAAAGAGTAATACTGTAATGCTGTAATAAAGACAAACAGGAAATATCAATAATCTGCCATCATTACACTTGAAACAACGCTGCAAGTCGGCTTTCTCGTCATACAGCTGAAGAAATGTTCTAGCAAATGTTTAGTATTATTAATCCATTTATTATTTTCCATTTTAAAATAATGAATATGTTGTTTATCGATGGGGCTAAACTCGCTGCTATCCTTTCCATCTTTTGAATCTGGCAAATTTAATGCAAAATATTCTGTTAAACTTTTTATTTACATAAAAACGGTAACCCACCAAAAAACAGATTCACTGATTCACTAAAGGACTCTACTCTAGATATATCTATTTTAGGTTGCACTTTTGTCACCCCCCTGATCCTTCATCTGCAGACGAAGAAAGAAGATAGCAGATTAAGGACTGAAGATTGAAGATTGGATGAATAGAGTGGAGAGAAGTGAAGTGCGAAGACAGAACATGTGGAAGCGGAAGTGGTCAACAGAGAAGGGAAACATTTAGAGAATGTGAGAGTGGAGGAGAATGAGAGTATGAGAGTAAATGTGTATTCAAGAATTTCTGATAATTCTAAGATTTTGGCCTCGTTTGCTTGGGGAGTCTGGCCTCAATCCCAGGGCTTCGTACAAATCGTACGAATCAGAATGCAAAAGTCTGTTACGTGAGTGTGGATATCGGTTGGTAGTAATGAATATGCAAGTTGCATTCGAAAATCCACTATTCCTGTTCTAGTAAGCTTATAAAATTACAGGAAAATAAAGCGCCATAACTAATATACAAGTGGGAGAAAAGCAGTGGCTCAGATAGGGTGTTATTTTGGATATATGCAGTTCTGCAAGCATGCAAATACCGAGTGCAATGTTACACCATAAAATGGAACAATAAAATGTAAGTAGCATACTTATTTATTCCCTCCATATGTCGACTATCATCTGCTATTTATTAGCCCTGTCTTGCATGTTTATTGTGTCTCTTTTGGTTTTATTACCTTGCGTACTTTAGTGTAAACTGCAGAAAATGTGATGATCTGCTACATCATGAAACAATTACCATTAAATACCTTATAATTTACGGCGCATCTCTACAAAGGCTCCAGGAGAAAGTTTGGAATCTTGACGTTAAAATTCTCCAGGTTTCCTCAATTAATAATCTCGGGGTTAAGTAAAAAAATATTGTATCAAAAAAATTACATCATCTTAATATCTTTATATGAACATATAGAATCATAGAATTTGACTCCAGATAAGGACCATTCAGCCCATCTGGTCTTCCCTTCCTGATGTAAAGACTTAAACCTTAATCAGTCCTTGGTCTTGTCTTTAGATTCAGGATAGCCATATGCCTATTCCATGCATGTTTAATTCTTCCATGTATCTACCACCCTCTCAGTAAAGTCAAATCGGCCCATTTTTATACAGTACATGAAATGACTAACATTCAGAATGTCAGGAGTTCATAAATAAAATTAAATATATAAATAATAATAATAATCTGTGATATTTAGTGGATACGTTAAAATTAATTGAATTAGTTTGCCAATGATCAGAAGGGCCATCTTTGCAAGTCTGGCTTGAATACCTTAAATTTTTTCCATCTCGCCTTGTAATAGTTTAGTGTCTGCTGCCTTTGAGAGTTGAAGTTGAGGGATTGTAAATCCTGAAACCAAACACTTTTTATGGATTAGGGTAGTGAATTTCTGGTTAACATTTATTATTTCTGTTGAATACTTTAACCCAAAATTAGGAACGGTTAGGAAACGAGTTTTAGAGCTTTAGCTGGGACAGATTTGTTTGCGATAAAGTAGTGCTTTATCTACAAATTCATAACACCCATACTCCCTATTTCACAAAACTTATACATGTAAAGAGGGAAGTGCTGTGATTCTTAAATAACTTGTATGTTTTTGTTGACTTATGCATTGATTTATAAAGGCTTAAGGAAAACAGTAGAAGAAACAGTAAAACACAGTGGTGAGTAGTCTCAAAGTACACTACTAAGTTGTTACAATACAATACACCAGAGTCCAAATTTCCCATAAAAGTTACCACAAATGAAACGTATACCTATATGTGTGCGTGTACATATTCACAAATGAGTAACTGGCTAGTAAATGCTTGTATATAACGTAGGTTTTATTGTCTCAGATTACAAAAAAGTCAAAACATTTCTTTGCACCTCTGGTCTGCATATATCATGTTTATTTCTTGATTCTTTCCCAATGCAGAACTTCTCACACCTTCTTTAGTCCCTTGTTCATCATAATGGTGCCTTCTGTTTAGCAGTATTTATTAGCTAGCAGCTAGGTGCTGTTCCATCTACTTATCATACCAAACTACCTTGTTGATTATATGCCTCTCTTGTATGCATGCTAAATGAGCTGACACCTGTTTTAAAAGACACCTAGTTTTGTAACTTTTTAAAGAGAGGGCTGCGTCAAGCGTGGAGCGGGTGTGACATGCGGCTTGTCAAGCTTTTCTCACCCTTTTTTTCCATTACACCGGTTTGAGTAGCAGCAAGAACGGGGCTATTTAAGCGGGAGAGGAGGCCTCTTCTCACGTTGGAGTGAAGGCGAGCGTCCCCTCAGGCCCTCTATTCTGTTTTTCATCATTTTGAGTTTAGTTATGAGTTTTTTTCCTTGTGTTTGGGCTTTGTTTTGTGTTTCTTACTTTTTTCTTTCTTCTCTTTTCAGTGTTGCCACAGCAGCCTCACCAGCCTGGTCCAAGCAGTTCAGAAGAAGAAGATATCTGAGGGTCTGGTGAAGCACCGTATACATATGTGCCCATGGCATTGAGATGTTGGTTGGTCTGTCATTAAAATACATGTTCTCGGTTACGTTGGTGCTGGCGAGTTGTTCATTTTTATAAAAGCTGTGGCCACTTTCCTCCACTGAATGTTGTCAGTTATTGCGTGGAGGTGGGGTGGTTGTGTAAATGCATGTGATTGGTATCAGCAAAGCTCCTAGATGCTAAGCAACACTGGTAATTTCGTTCATCTTCTGTTTATATGGAAAAGGAATTGTGGAGAAAAAAAATGGATTCGATTCCTACTTAACGTATTTCCCTTCTCTCTACACGATACAGCACTTATCTAAAGACATTTTATAGGTGAAACAGCACCGTTGGTAAATGGCAACACAAAGGAAATTATAGGAAAGATTTAAATTTAAACTATGAAATAATAATAATAATGTAAATATTGTATTAACAACTACTACTACATTACTTAAGGTCTCTATCACATGCCATTCGAGTTTTAACTCTATCTTTACTCCCATAGAGAATATCAGCAAATGCGGTGCTGCACAGCTGCCAGCAAGATTGACTGCCGCTGACATACAAAGCACAGCTGCCTTCTGTGCCCTCTTTAATGCAGGGCTTTTCGTAAAGTTTTTGTAAAGCCAGCTGGTTTTAATTGCCAGCACAAATGGCAAAGTGAATGGAAAATAAAAGACACGAAAAGACTGTATTTCCTGTTACTTATCCCTTTTGTTCACTGAAAACAGAATTCCTAAAGATAAATGTTATTTTTGGGGGGCTGTTAAATATTTTAAAGGTACAGATATTAGAACTGATCATTTAGGTAAAACTTTTTTTTAACAAATAAATATATATATATAAACATATACATAAATATAAATATATATATATATATACATGTATATTTGTACTTCGCATGAAATGCAACATTTTAGAAATGCTAGAAATTATGCTACATAACACATAAACTCAAGGCAAAAAAATTAATACCGTAGAAAAGTCATTGGTGATTATATTGAAGACATATTGAAGAATTGTGTTATATTTCTATAGAGGTATAAAGTGGGACTATATCTTTAAATCAGAGTAATCTTATCTTTTGGTTAGGACATCAAAAAACCATATACTTAGCACTTTTTATTTTTTCCATTTTTGGGTTTGTTTGTTTTTTTTAAAGTATCCACCGCTTAGGCTAAAATCTATTGGAAGACTATTATTGAAATACTTCCAATAATAATTCTTTAATCATATAAAACGCTGTATAATTCAAAATGTTTTCTGGGAATACTGATTTGTCATGTGACACAAAAGCAAGGACTTATACTGTAGGTGTCAAAGAAGTGGGAAAAGCTTCTAATTTTTGGTGTTTTACCTGATTTAAAGTAATATGACATACCTGCTAAGTAATTAGCTTTTAAAGTATATTTTAAATAGACTTGGGCACCAGGGGGCTCTTCGTGTTCGTCTTCGTGCTCGTCTTCGGGGGGGGAAAAATCTTCGTATTCCGCGAATATTCGCCTGTTCCTGTCTTCTCTTCGGGCGAATATTCGTGGACATTCTTCGTGTTCGGTTTTTCTTCGTTTTCCCGGTTAAGGGTTTAATACGGGGTTAACGCAGCTCTGGCGCCAGGAGTTTAAATGTACGTATGAGCAACTCTATTGGTCATCAGCAGGGGGCTCGTCTGCCATTGGTTGATGGCAGACGAGCCCCCTGCTGGCGACCAATAGGGTCGCTCGTACAGACTGTTAAACTCCTGGTGCCGTAACTTACCCGGCACATCCAACTGGTCTCCCTCCCTGTTCAATTAGTTAAATGTCCCTACGAGCGACCAATAAAGTCGCTCGTAGGGACATTTAACTAATTGAACAGGGAGGGAGACCAGTGGCATCTGCAGGGTAAGTTGAATTTAAAACCCCAATGCTGCAACTTACCCTGCACATGCCACTGGAAATCCATAGGTTCGCTGTCAGGGGTTACAACTTACAAAGGCCGTGTGAGTGAGCCTATTGGTCACCTGCAGGGTCTTCCTCTGGCATCAACCAATTGGTTGATGCCAGAGGAGGTCCCTGTAGGTGACCAATAGGCTCATTCGCACTGCCCTGTAACCCGTGACGGCGAACCTGCGGATTTCCGCTTCCGGGAACTGCCGCGATGCCGCGAAGACAAGGTAAATTAGAAGAGGGGGGGAGAATGGTAGACGAAGACGATCACGAAGATCTTCGTGGTGTGTGTCTTCGTCTTCGCCTACGTTTTACCGCCGCCGTCTTCTCTTCGGCGTGTCTTCGGAAGGAACACGAAAACGCACTCTTTGTGTTCGTTTTCATGTTCGCCCGAAGACGAATGCACAAGTCTACTAATTACTTAATTAGAGCTCTTGATTGTAAATGATATGAATGTGCAGGAAGACTCACAACAGTTATACCAGTTTGTCAATCTGGAGGCATTTGTACTATTTTTTAATCTCACTAATCTTCATCTGCTGTCCCACTGTGCCAGTCCACTGGCTCACCATACCTTTAGGAATTAAATGTACCTAACAACACTATGCCCTCGTGAAATATAAACACAAAAACCGGGGGCCGGACTGGCCTACCAAGATACCGGGAGATGTCCTTGTAAGCCACGGCCCCTAGGGCCCGCCATCTATTTATACATGTGGCCGCAGCCACCAATGAATCTGCAGGAGTCAAATAGATTTACCTCCACTCTGCATATGCCAGTCGGCACCGCACCCAGTATGACATCATTACGGCACAGAGCTGACTGGAAGACTTCTGCGTTCCTTCTTCCATTGCTCCAGCCCAAAGTTGTTCACAACCCATGTATACAGCTTATCCGGGGTTATCTCAAATAATGTAGCAGCACAATAAATCAAAAACAAACAAAAAACCCTGCCTCATGCCACCTTCACAGGCTAAGCCTCCAACTTGTGAAAGACTGGAAAATCCCCTAAATGTCATTCATCAAAGCCACTAGTCCACACAGAAGCTTGCTAGTTATATCAACCTAAGGGACCAATTAACAAAAATGGCTAAGTGGTGTACTATTTCTCTGCTAATCCTAATTTGTAAACAACAATTCAAAATAGTGGTAAAAGCCTCAAAATATGTGGATGAAACTGAACACTTCTTCTTAGGGAGACCCAATATGCATGCTGGACCACCAAAGGGGTGATAGACGCTAACTTATAACGTATAGAATTTTGGTATACCCTGCTTACTTTAGCCTAATATATTTGTAAATATTGAACAAAATCCAAGCTCAAATCAAATTAGAGAAAACATTTTAAAATCAAATATAACCCCAAATCAAATCAGTAAATCAGAAAACCACATATATAAAAAACTACAGTGCTATCCGATCCGTCGAGGCCCTATACTTAAAAGTGGTAATAAGTATATACTTATATATATATATATATATATATATATATATATACGGTATATGTATATATATAAATATATAGATATATACACAGTATATAGTGATACTGTATAGCCCCATTGAGATGTTTTGTATGGATTTGGTGTATAAGTTATAAGAAGGGCTCTCTTTATCTAATGTATCGGTTAGTCTTTGTCTTGTCACCATACCTGGGAACTCTCCAGGACAAGCGCCTCTTCTCTGGGTCGCCCCACTCTCAGCCATTTCCCAGTTTTTACTACTGTGTGTACCCCAGGAATGCCCACTGACATCAGCCGGAAAGGAGGGCTCTGGGTATCGAGAGCCATATAGTTCCCAGAAATGTTTGTTACAGCAGTGGACAGGGGTCAGCATGGGCACCCTGATTGGTCTGTGGTTACGCAGACCCATACGCAACAAACTGCGAAGCACTATGTGCTCTGTCAACTTTCTATCAGAACTTTTCATTAACTTTTTCAGCAATTTGAGCTACAGTAGCTCGTCTTTTGGATTTGACCACACAGGCCAGCCTTCATCCCCCACGTGCATCAATGAGCCATGGCTGGTTCACCGCTTTTCCTTCCTTGGACCACTTTTGATGGCTACTGACCACTGCAGAGCGGGAACACCCCACAAGAGCTGCAGTTTTGGAGATGCACTGACCCAGTCGTATCCTTATGCTTGTCCATTTTTCCTGCTTCTAACACATCAAGTTTGAGGATGAAATGTTCACTTGCTGCCTAATATATCCCACCTACTGACAGGTGCCATGATAACAAGGTTATCAGTGTTATTCACTTCAGTGGTCATAATGATTGTTGTATACTGTATATGGGCAGATTTAGCATGTTCCTGTTTCCTTGTTGGAGTGTTAATAATCCTTGTTGTATATTTAGGATTATTTACAAAACATATAGCATCTGAATGGGAAGGAGTGCAAAGCTGCATCATGTATCATGCACATTTCAAAGCAGTCTCAATTATTATTATTACTAAAATACAGAAGAAGGAAATGCACCATATTACTGAATAATAATATATCAATAATATACACGTTGCAAATATTTTCTATAAGTCTATGCTATCTAGGGATTGTGTACTAGAGTTGATTGTTGCCTTATTCTATAGTTCTGCCAAACCAAAAACCACAAATATCCATGCTTGGTTTAGAAGGGAATTCTGTTGAAATGACACCAGCCATGAAAGAATGATGTCACCTCGCTAGAAAATGGTACAAATTGATCTTGTTAGATTTTACAATTTCCCTGTGCCTTCTTTAAATGGCATTTATAATCTTTTCAAGTACTATCACTTTTGCAAAAATATTTACGTATGAGTGAGTCATTTGATTGACTCTGGGAATCTGTGTCCAACTTATACGTGTCTCCCCTTTATCCTCTAAGGAGCCCTTTAGACAAATGAGGTCCCTAAACATTTTTTTATCTCCTTATATAATAAAGATTGGAGGATCGGGGACAGGATGTCACCCCAAGTGGCCCCATAGTCCACAGTGTCACGGACTGGGTCCAAGCTGATGGCAGAAGGACCCAGCGCGCCCGATGGTTGTTTGCAAGAGTCTCGATGCAGCAGTGGAGTCTGGGGCAGGGCCTGGTGCAGGGTGACCACACTCACCCAGGCGTTGAGCACCTAGGAAGTGCAGCCAAACACCAGCGCCCTGATATGGCAGCAGATGTAGTCCAGAATAAAACGAATCCTGCAGGCACCCAGGAGCAGGCATGAAGCATATCACACGGATCACGAGCAGGATGCTGCAGGCTGGGAGAATGAAGGCTAAGCAAAGGGTTAATGTAGCAGACACATAACACAGCAAAGGAAAGGGAGACCAGGCAAGAAACATGATATAGAATATACATGAGAAGTGGCTAGAAACAAGATATGAATAGAGCAAAATATAAACAGGCACTAGACGAGGAATAAACATAACTAGACAAGACATACATAGTACAGGGCACAACAAAGGACAGGGAAGAAGGCAAGGAACACAGGGGAAGGAGTGAGGAGCCGAAACCCTCGGACGCTTCTCCTATAAGCAAGGATAGGACATATTAACAGGGACATGGGGAGAGGAGAGAGGAACCGGAATCCTCAGATGATTCAAGGAAGAAGGGCAAAGGTACATAAAGACACACAAACATGACTACAGAAACTAGCCTAGGACTACAAGATAACTATTGGAGATTTCGTCACATGATATGGCCATAGTATGCTTAGCCCACCACTACGCCAAAGTACTCCAATGACGGTGGGTCCTAACGCTAATCCCTGCTGACAAGATACAAAACAAACCACACATGTAAACCAAACACAGCACAGAGACATACCTTAGACTGCAGACTGAGACAAACAGAACACAGGTGGGGCAAACCTAATAAAGGAAGCAGAGCTGAAGCAAAGAGTCGGAGCAGAAGCAAGGAATGGAAAATAGAACAAAGCAAAAGGAAATCCAGGAATGGATCAAAACAAAGCAGAGAAACTAAAGCAGGACAGATATGCAGCTCCGCAGCCTGGGCAGACCGTGACACACAGAGTTCAAGTTAGGGCAAAATGATGGTGCTTTCTGTGACATCCTATCCCCAATTGAAGGATGGGGAAGAGGACGTCACCTCAAGTGCCGCCATATTGCCCTCAGTTCAAGGTAGAGCAAAATAGTGGTACTTTCTGTGACATCCTCTCCCCCTAATGGAAAGTTTGAGGAGAGGATGTAACCTCAAGCACAGCCATTGGCACCAGCAGAAAAGGTAGGAAAACATTTAGAGAGCATGAGAGTGAGTGAATGAAAATGGGAGTGTGAGAGAGTGAGAGAGAGAGTGTGGACTCACGAATTCTGAGCTTTCTGCTTCATTTTCACCCAATTCGTGTGGTGGTCTGGCCTCATTTCTGGGGCTTCGCATGAATTGTAGACTTTCTCAAAATTTGCATATGAATCCAAATGTACAAGTCTAGTATATAGAAAACAACCCTAATACGATGTAAACAAAGTAGGGGTTTGCCACACATCAAACTAAAATTCCAAAACTTCAGGTCTCTGAAGAATGTGAAAGTGATTTCTGACCCTCAGGAGTCATACTTCTGGGTGCCCTGCCTCCTAGGACACCAGATGTTTGAAGGTATAAATACATGCAGGTTTTTTTTTCTTCAGCTAGAATCTAAAATTCATTACAATTGGCATGTACCCACATTCTTTGCTCCAAGTCCTTCTGACCTTTTCTCCCTATAAGTATCTCACTGAGCACATATGCAGCACCACACCCATATGTTCTACATTTGGGAAAAGATGGATATTGCAATATGTTCTGTTGCTATGTCAGTGTATTAAAACTTGCCAAATAAAATAACTTACACTTGAGATCACCTAAAACACAGGAACATTTGTAAAATAAATCATAGTTATGTTCAGTAAAATAAAATGTGTTAGCAACATGCAATCACTCATAATTAAAAATGACTCTCACTTTCTGAACTTATTACAGAGTTGAGTTAACTATCTCTGCCATCAGCAAAATCATAGATGATATCTCAGGTCATATATTCATAAAACTTGTAGAATTGTACAGAAAACATATTTATTATAAGAACATACACTAACTATGAGGTTGTCAGGTTTGAAAAATGCCAAATATAAAATTTTTTATTCTTGAGATAAGTCTACAGGGTGGTTTGTTCATCTCATTTTGCTCAAGCCAACTCTATTAAGTGTGCCGAACTAGAGCAACTTGTCTATTCACTAAGGTAAACCCAACTGACACCTAAAACACAAGTTCACTTAACTCAAGTCGACACAACTGCCAGACTGTAGTGAGTGGCTGTTAAAAAAAGCATAGCAACCCACCTATTCGCAAAAAACTAAGTCAAGCTAGCAGTTCATTTGAACAGGAGATCCAACTTCACAAAACAAACTCAGTGGCTAATTTGACCTCTGAATTGACTGACAGATTTGCATAACCATTTCCTGCTTTCTACCTCTTGTGGCATTTTTTCCATATACATTTATATATATATATACACACATACATATACATTATTGTCCATATTATAGCCTATAATCGAGGTGTAGATATTTTCAATGCCCCCCTACCTTACAGCATACCGAAAACCCTTTCATGTCCCTGGCTCTGCATCTTCTATTGTATCTTCTTGTTCTGTCTTTTTCCTTGGTTTTACATATCACGACATAATAACAATCATCTGTTCCTTAGCAGGTCTAAAAATTAGGTAAATACAACATCAGATGAACAGCAACACATGACATATAATAGCATGTCATGATTTATGCAACACAATTAAAGCCAAAATGGAGAAGCCATGTATGAAATGTCTCCCTACTGCTGCCTACCGCTTATGCTTCCATGTATCATAGCTTCGCTTCCGTATCTCGCATCATTTTGCTCTGCATTTTCTTGTTCTCTTTTCTCCTCTCTTGTATCTTTTCTCTTCTTTCTTCATCTAAGGGGAAATGGAAGAGCTTTCGGTGACATCCTCTGACCCATTTTGGAGAAATTTCACTGGGGAATTATGTCCGCAGAGATACAGATGAAGAAATAGAAAAGAGAAGAACTCTGAGCTTCCCTGCAGGTTGAATACAGATACTGCATTCAACCATGCAGGTCAATGGAGCCCAGCTTAATAATAAAAAAAATTATAAATAAAAATAGTTAAAGTACATAAATAATGTAGTAACATGCAAAAACAATTCTCCGGTGATGTCACCATTAGGGGAACCATCCAGTTCCAACAAAATGTAAAAAACAAAAGTAAAAACGAAATACCAAATAGAAAATGTTTATGAGCAAGTCCTACAATTGGCTCTGTATCTTACCAAAGATCCATGTATGGAAATAGTATAAATATCAGCCTTTGGAATACCCATGTGGTGTCTAATTTTTTAAAATATATGGTTTCATGGGGTCGGCTTCAAAGATGTCCTATATAAGACATGGGCACAGGATGACTAAATGTCAAAATTTTACATTTAAAAATGCGCAACTCCCAACTGTGACATTTTTGCCCCCAAACAAGCAGGCAAACTTATGCAAGGGTGGTATCACTGTACTCAGGAGATGTTGCACTTATTGTCCTATAACTTTAAAAAAAAAAACAGAACATAAAAACATTGAGCATTTCTGAAGTTTGGACAGATATTAAAAGCTATTTAGCAATTGTTTTTTTTAAAAAGAAAAGTCACCATATTTTTTTTATAGTAAATTACATGATATCATCAAAACAATGGTATCTAAAGAAAGCCCTTCTTGTCTTGAAAAAATCTATAACTTGTGTGGGTACACTAAATGAGAGAGAAGAAAATTAAAGCTAAACACAAGCACTACATAAATGTTAGAACAGCCTTGGTCACAAAAGATAAACAAAGAAAAAAACAACCTGGTTCTTAGGGAGTTTCAGAAATCCATTTTCCAGAATTGTGTTATCTGATTTATTAAAATAAGATAAATCACTGGACAACTACTTGTAGAGATCACTATAAGGTCAAGATTCCAGGAATGCATCAATACTGATTTATTTTTTATTAAGGGGCTCATACATGACATATGTATAGACATTCTACATTACATACTACATTCCAAAGCATTGTTCCTCAAAAAAATAATGGAATCATATGCAACCATGTTCCATAAATCATTTAAAAAAGATAGTGCATAACAATTAACTTTTTCATTACTTTAAAAAACAAAACTGATACTCTGACCCATTAGAATAAAGGTTAAATAAGCAAATCATTAGTTTTACCCTCTATTCTAGGCCTGCACATTTTGTCAAATGAAAGGACAATCTTATTTTTTCCATAAATAGAATCTGATAGGAAAAAAATACCCTTCAGGCTCAAGTTCTGACAGGCATTAAGCCTGGGGAGTTCAGGTGAGGAGGAGGTTAGCAAAATTCTTGAGGCCACAAGTAATATAGGTTAAAGGTCATTTAAGCTTGGTCTTCCCGTCTCACTCTTTCAATAGAATTGAAATTTAAGATGTCAGCAATGAACTGTTACCTCAATATACTGTATATATATTTTTCACAAGAGTTTTCTTAAATTTCTACAATATCCAGACTTTGTTAATAACATCCCTTTGGCATTGTCGAAAATGCAGACTATCTAGCACTTCTATAATGAAATATTATAATCGGCTTTGACGTTCAGCTGCTAATATTATATATTTTAACTTTATATAAAAACTGTCAAGCAAACAAAGGTTTTTACTCCTTTGTATGTGTGCACCTTTATAGCTTTTTGAGAACAAAATAATGTCATTGACATTTTAAAGAGAATATGAAATATTTATTTACATGTTATGAATATATAAAAGAGTAGGTTTTCTGACATCATTTTGAAAACAATATGGACCATTAGGCACATATCACTGAAATGTTTTACTGGAATGTGGAAATAGCATTTTTCAAAAGATATCAGTTGTTGTAACAGTTGCCAAAAATGTGATTTTGATTCCTTTATTTTAATTTAATCTTTTAAAATATGCCAAATTTGAAGATTTGTTTTTGCAATAAATTGGTTTTCAGACATTTGTTATTACCCCTCACATTATTCAATAAACAACTGCTGCAATGCTGAAATAAACATTTAACCGTTTTATTTCTTATATTTCTAGATTAACACAAAGTAATACACAAGAACCACTGATAAATTCCTGAATAGATTAACCATTATGATAACAAATTGATGTGGAGAATTATAGTCGTATTTCTGGATGATGTTTTAGAGACCTGGAAGCACTTAACTGTGGTAAGACGCAAGCATCTGATTTTTTTAGGGGGGTGGATACACATCTGGTTTGTAGTTTTCCAAACAGGGGTTAACAGAATGTCAGGGACAGGCAGTGGCAGTAAGTAGCCTTAGGATAAACAGAAGGTCTCTACTCCAGGAAATGAGACTGTCTTTGCAAAATAAGCATTTATTTTGGCTACTAACATTGAAGCCTTATAAGGACACAGAGTTTTCTAAATACGTTTGCTAACAGGTTTCTTTTTGTTGATTTTATCAGAAAAAAATATTTACAATAGCCACAGGATTTTAGTAGTTCTTGAATATTGCAGCAAATGCTAGAATTTCACAAGATGATTGTTTTATGTGCATTACAAATAAAAGGGCAATGTGATTTAAGGTGTGGGGCTGTAATTCAAACAGTTCTCAGGTAGATGTCCTCATCTAAATCTCACTCATAAATCAATAAACACCCCCAACATTCCTCAAATGCCATCCCAAATGAGTAAGATTCTCCTTATATCCCTAAAAGGCTTGCCAACTTTAAACTGGAAGTTACTTTTGTAAGTACATGTAAAGGAATATACCAAGAACAAGCAGCACAATTTTCAAAAAAGTTTTTCAATTTTTTGATACAACTAGAACCATTTTTTATACACTTGGTTTATAGAAAAATAGAATTTGACAGCAGTTAAGAACCGCCCAGCCCATTTAGTCTGCCCATTTTTCCTGATGTAAAGACTCAGGCGTTAATCAGCTCTTGATCTTTTCCTAGATAGCTTTACCACCATCTCATACATGTTTAAGTTCCCTTAATATATTAGCCTCTACAGCTAACAATATAAAATATGATTGATAGTAGAAAAGTAACGTGAATTACTTACAAGCCATAGACAACATCAAGACGTCAATGAGCAAAACGTAAAAACAAAGGCTCAGTTCCCCAGCAAGTTGACTTTATAAGAGTACATGCTAGCTTCCAAATGAGGAAGGAGTCCTCTTAGTAACTTACATGTCATGTACTTGTTATTGATGGTCAAGAGATCCAAGCCATTGTGTTGCGGATACCTGGAACCTTAAAAACTATATTTTAAGGGCAATAAAGGTAATTTTGTATATTTTTTAATATATTTTGTATATAATATGTACACCATTTTTAGGTGTTCTAGAAAGAGAAAATGTGAGCATTATACATGAGAATTTACATTCATTATTACTCCAGTTTTCAGTTTGTACAGGGAGACTGTTATTTGAATCAACTATTACCTTAAATGTTTTAGAAAAAGGAAGATGAGTCAATTGCCGTAATGTCTAAATCAGAAGGCATAAGGTACATCTTTGAGTTCTTCTTTTGAGGTCTTCTATATAAATGAATCTCAAGAACATTCTAAGATTAACTTAGTGATTACAATTTAAATAGGGAGAAATGTCTCATCATAGCCTAGGATAGAAGATAAAGTAAATATTTAATACTCCTGACATAAAGCAGACAATCTGCTGTGTGTGTGGTAAACCCTCTGCTTCTTTACATAAATCATATGTACTGGCTTCACCGTGTTATATTCAGTAGCCCTTTGATATTTCATTTATACAATTTTTTAAGTGTTTCTGAGCATGAAATATAACTTTTACACTAAGCCTGTGTTGAATTGCTTTAAGCCAGAAGATTCCAAACACGTACCTAGCAAGACATTTATATTCACTATCGGTTTATCGTCTCTTAAAACACGTAGCATGTGCGTCCTTGTATTAATGGACTGTGATACCACCCATTGGGATAGCGCAGCCATGTTCTTGGAAACAAAAACACCCTCATCCTTCCAAGAAATGCTGGGCATAGGAATGTCTGCACTGACAGTTAATGTTTCTGCTTTTATGAAGAAATGAGGGCAGAGCAGTAAAAACAAAAAACAATTTCCCCCCAACTAGATAATACAATGATTAACAAGGAAGTTGTGCACAAATCAAGTTTTCGAGAACTGCAATCAGGCCACATTTTGGATATCCCAGCTTCAGCACAGGCGTCTTAATGTCAAAGGTCAAAACAATGCGTCTATAAAATGCTGACAATGTATCATTAAACCCTAAAATACAATGTTATAATATTTCTATAGTAGCTTTCAAAATTGTTCATTAGTTATAAGTAACTGACATTAAATGAAAGGAGAATTGTAGTAGTTTGATTTAAGAAAGTCTTACCCAACACTGTGTTTAACACTATAGACTTGCCAATATGTAAATAATGTTATTGGTGGCTAATTTCATAAAGTACTAAGGCACCTGACCCTTTAATTCCTTGATATCTGTGGCAGTGCTCTACTAACACTATCCTCCTTGTTTCCACTGGGCAACCTTAAAACAAGATTTATTTTTGCCTTTGTTACATCTGCATGCTTTTCTTCAACTTAAAATAGGTTTAAGTATGTAATATAACATACTGAGTACTGCTGGAAAACAGAGGAAGGCAACAACGCGAAGAGAAGATAATGTAGATCCCTAATTCATATGTAAAATAATTATATCTACTAGGGTGACACAGTCCTTCACTAAAACTAGAAATGTTTACACAATAAGTTCTCCCGGACAGCAATAATCCATTCTGCAGAGGTCATAAGGCAGTTCATTAAATGGAAATGTATTATAATCTTATTCTGCATACCAAAGTTTAATAATGTTACGGATCAGATAAAAATAGACAAATCCAAATTTTCTGTATTTTCCAAAACCTCACTTTCTTTTGAAATCATGCACTCTAGGTAATTGCCTTCATGAGAGATTTGAAATAATTAGTTAGCTGTGCATTTACTAGACAGGTTCCCTGTAGTAGAAACAGTTTTAGATAGAAACTGCTGGGCCATTTCTGCTGAGAAATCTATTGTTTTATTTACTTTATCAAGTGAGGGTTGGTAACATTGAACCCCAGCTAAGCAGTCCATTAATAAAATAGCCCAAAACAAATCAAGCAGAAAACATGCTCCAGGTACCTGATCCACTACTGTCCAACACATATTTTGAGAAAGAAAATGTATGAAAAACATAAAAGGTGACAAAAAAGCACTGAATCTTATTTTAGTTACATGAAATTCAACGTGAATTAAAGGAATTTGCACACTAGTATGTTGTCTGCTTGTTTATTCACTTGATTCATTATACATTCCCATATTAGCACAATGTTTTTAGTGTCATACTCATTTGGTGTCTATACCACAAACTTTGTCTACAGCCACACTTATTTGACTCATTTTCTGGCTTTATATATATTATCTTTCCCCTCTTATAGCTTTCATGAAACATCCAAAGCTTTCACTAGACCACCATCTAAAGTCAACCACTAACCCACCCCTCTGTTCATTTTATTTATACAAGTTATTTTGCATCCTGAAAGCACTTATCCCTAGTAATAATTACTGCTACGGGAGAGCTACTACTCCCTCTTTTCTCCCCTCCCTTTGTTTCGATTACCCATACTACTGCCTTAGATTGTAAAGCTCACGAGTGAGGTCCACCATTCCTGCCAGGAACTTTTTAGAAAAATATCATAAGGCAAGCTCACGGGCAGGGTTCTCAACACTTGAGGTGTCTGTATGGATTAATGTATATTTGTTATGTATATGTTAACTTTCCTAATTCAATTGTACAGTGCTGCGTAATTTGTTGGAACTTAATAAATAGAAGGTAATAATAATAATTGTGCATGCTCCTGAGCCAAATTGGCTACTGCAATTTTTCACTTTAACATACGTTGATTAGTAACAACATAAACATTGTAGTTCAACTATGGGAGAGGCAGTAGTTCATTTACCTGTACTCCTTACTGTATTTCTCCACTACAATAACAACCAAACTTTGCCATTTCATGTAGCCTGTATGGCACCCAATACAGCCCATATGAAGTGAATATAGCTAAGAAGACATGGCAACGGAATGCCCAACTCAAATGAATGCCTGTTCTGAGCTCCAATAAACCCAGAACAAAAGAGGAGTTGGGCTTATAACCTACAACCTAAGTTACACTGCACCTTTTTTAAAGGTTGGTGGCGGCTTGGCAAAAAAAGGTGTGATTCCTTTGCTGTTAGATGGCTGCAAGAGCAAAAACTCAGCCATACTAAAAAAAAATACCAGCACTCAGCTACATTAAATCATTGGGACTGTATTACTGTATTTTGGCCAAAGTTAATTTTAGCCAAAGAAGTGTATCATTTTAAGGGTAGATTAGCTTTTAATGCCATTTCATTTTCCTCTGGTTTAGCCTCACAATGGGATATGGTCCCAGAATGAAGTTAATTAAAATGTTTTGTTGATGAATATGGAACTACTTAACTATTTTTACTGCAATATTAAATGTAAATAAAACTCTGTGCTATTGATCTATTACAGATTAGATGAGAGGCTACATAGTGTTAAGTAAAGTAAAAATTAGATTAACAAACCTATGAGTTACAGTAAAAAAAAAAACCTGGCATCACATTTGCCTGAAGGGATAATATGAAGCAGTGTGCTGGACTATATTGTGGAAAACTAAATTAATAGTGCAAATCAATGTGGTTTAAGAAAATTAGCTCTTGCCAAACTAACCACTGGGGATTGTTTTAAGATACCTTAGGTCAAGCCAACTGTGTAGATGCAATATAGATTTTAAAAATGCATTTGAAACTCTGCCACACTATCTTTGTAGTTCTAAAACTGGTTGAGATGGAGAACAATCAGCTGTTATAAATGAATCATTTTCAGGCACTTAAGACACCTTTGGGCAGAGGGATATGAAGGAAGACCTAAACATATTGAAATACATAGGCACCTACTTTCAAAGTGTGCATAGAAATGTAGTATATTAAGATTATTTTTTTTTACAATTCCTGGTGGGATTTTACCTGTAAAATCAGTTACTTTTTAACTGCTGCTTGGAATTGTTAGAGAATGAGGTATCTACTGAGAAATACCTTATTTTTTGTAGCTGTCTGACTGACAGATGATGAGATCTGGGTGCACTGATGATGTAACAAGGTGATCTTTCATTTCTACTGCGTTAAGGATTTCTTGTTTTGGCTCACACACACAAAAAAAGGGATCTACAGCCCTTCTACCAAACTGGGTAATGCAGGCAGTGCCGATCACCCTGAACGGAACAGCTTGTAATTTCTAAAGTACAAGCCGCGTTCTCAAATGTTTATTTTTAAAGTTTACTGGCTCTTTAAATAACAGGAATGGCAGTCAGGACAATAGCAATTAAGTTAAGTATTGATAAGTAATAAGAGATGAACTGGTGAACTAGTTCACTCCCTATGTTATAACTAAGCAAATACAGTATATTTATATATATTTATATTATATAACTCATGTTGGAAGTATAAGAGTTTGAAAAGCAAAAGTCAGTTTTGTCAAACAAAAAATAGGAAGGCAGTATAACAGATAAAATAAACAAGGCTGTTATATTCGTTATTATTATTATTATTATTATTATTATTACTTTAAAATGCAAATTCAAAGGAGAACTTCTAAGAATTTCTAATAATACCCATAATATGTTGTTTCGTTATGATGTAATATCAATCCTACTATAGTGGACATAATTAAGGAAATGTCACCGCTTTATATATTTATAATAATTTGTAAATCATTGTGATTAATATATTCAGAATTGTATTAATAATGCTCTACAATGCATTAAACATTATATATTCTACTTCCCAAAGAATGTTCCAATTTTTTCTTCTTTTTCAAGTCTTGGAGCAGAATGTGTGCCTATGTGTTCTTGTAAAATGACATAAACACTTTCACTTGTTGGAGTGTTTTCCCTATCTGGCCATCGGAGACAGGAGACATTATTAAATATAGTCTGTACTGTTACACTCCCTATGTACCCACGCATTAAATGTTTTCCAGATGTGGCAGTCATGACTTTGAGGACTTAAAATTAAATTGTAGTTAAATGTTCTTCCTGTATCCTGATTCTGTATCAATCACACAGGACAATGCTGGCAGTGGGAAAAGAAAGCTAATGAGCCCCGTCAATATCAGAGATTTCAGGATAATTCTGTAGGAACAAGGGTCCCCTGGGAAAGCTATTTGCTGGGATATCCTGTTTCAAAGCTTGGGACAGATTTGAAATAAATCCATACAGAGCAAAGAAATATGGAGAAGAAAGTTAGTCGTTACTGGCAAAAACAGAAATCCAGACAGCTGCTTCCTTTGTAGGATGGCTGGACTTCTAAACTACAAAATTCTGCACCCACTGCGCAGTTTCTGATAAACTTCCCTCCATGCCGTACAAAAGACCCATCTCTACCCACCTATTGATTCTCCTCTAAATGATAAATGATTACATTTTTACCATGTTTAGTTCAACAAAATCACATAGAGCCATTCACCAGCAATATCTATTAACGGTCCATTTCCCATTTAAGGTAACAAAATCAAATACTCTGTATGAGTTCCAGTTAACATCATGAGTCATTTTTCAACATTTGCACATTTGACAAAATCATACACATCTTATTTTCACTATAACTGGTAAAGTAGATAAAAATCCCAGACATATTGAGTTGTCCTATTAATATTAAATTATTCTCTCTCGCTTCTTAATACTTTTTCTGGCCTTTACTCTGTATTTCTGAGCAATTTTAAGCCTTCTCCCAGCACATTTTCATTCCATCACCCCATATTACTGTCTTCAATCATGACACGCTCATTATCTTTCTCTCTTTCCAAATTCTTGGCCCCATTTTTGTACATCTATCCATATCAAGCTATTATTTCCCTAATGTTCCAAATTCCATTAACACTCTGTGTTAAGCTCCTTTCAAAGTTTAACTATGAATTGTTTTTATTACATTTTCATAGAGAATGTAATAACTGCTTGGGATCACATTGAGTGGAAGATATTGTGGTTATTGATATTTGAACCCCGCTGTAAAACCATCTGGGACCCCTAGGCACAAACACACTTACATACATACACAAACGCAAACCTCCTAGACATGAATAGAGTTTCTGCACTAGTTATAGTCTGCCTCCATGATGCACTATAGGCATATTATCCATTAAAAGGGCCTAGAACTTGAGGGCTTTTAGTCACATGCCCGTTGTGCCTAGTGTATAATCCAGGACCGTGTATAGACATTTGATTAAATAAACATATAAGATAGGCCAGTTTGTTCTTATGTGCCAGCGCATTCAATTTTACTGTGTTCAGCTGTAAACTAATGTGTTACACTGGATGTAGTCTCATTAGACTTTCCAAATGTTTTAATAAAATGCCATACAAAAAGTTTACTGTACAAAGTTAATAGTATATACTTTGGAGGAACGATTTGTGCTTGAACATAAAATTGGCCGGAGGGTGCTGTGGAACCTTTTCAAAATGGATAAAAGTTGTTCTTGGAATGTGTCAAGGTTATATCCATAACCTCACTCCCTTTTTAATTTGTTTAATAAATAAGTTGACATGTTTGTTTAAAGCACTGTCTTAATCTTTAGCTAGTAAAATCTCTGTGAGGTAATACAGTCAGAGCTCTTAGTGTTTTTTTTTTCTGTAGAAGAATTAAGGTACAGGGCAAAAAAAAAAAATTGCCAATGTGGTGAGGCTGGGGTTCAATAAGTATAGTGAAATGAAGCTGTGTAATACGGGATACTCTTATACAGACATGCCCTGACTGGTCATTTGGCAAACCGGCAAATGCCTGGTAGACTGGTGGCCGATGACGCCCACACTAACCTTTATTGCGGCTCCAGTGGCAGGCCCGGTGCCTCAATGTACAGCCTCTGACTGGTTACACATGGCCACATACAGCTAGAGAGCAAGATCATAGTGTGCCTGGTCCTCTATACAGGCATGATTTTTAAAAACAAAAGGTACTAGGCCATCCAGTTTTGGATTATCACTCAGAGGTGAAGAGTCTTAACACTAAAGACTTGTGTGTAATGAGGTATATACTGTATATATAAGGTACAAAGAGCTATTGTAGTACAAAGTAGTAAAATATGAGAAGACTAATTCTCCTGAAAACTAGTTATACATTGGTGCAATCAATATTGTTCTAGTTTGCTAAAAAGGATGCAATATTAGGGTCTGTTCCCCAGGACTGGCGCATAGCAAATGTTGTGCCAATATTCAAAAAGGGGACAAAAAGTGACCCGGGGAATTATAGGCCTGTTAGTTTAACTTCTGTTGTGTGTAAACTGTTTGAGGGTTTCCTAAGAGATGCTATTTTGGAGTATCTCAATGAAAATAAATGTATGACTCCATATCACAATATTTTGGTGCATTTAATTATATTATTATGTTGAGTTAATACCGTATTTGCTCGATTATAAGACGACCCTGATTATAAGACGACCCCCCAAAATCTGAATATTAACGTAGGAAAAAAAGAAAAAGCCTGAATATAAGACAACCCCAAAGGAAAAAAGTTTTACCAGTAAATGTTAATTCATGTAAACTATTTTTTTTAATAAAAGCTATGATTGAGAAAAATATTTTTTTTGTTTTTATTTCCTTGTATTTTCCAACCTGTCCCCCAGTTACGCACATCTGCCCCCAGGCTTGCCACACCAATATGGCACTGTGGCCCATGATATGCCTTTTAACCCTCTATATGCCACTGTGCCCCATGGTATGCCTTTTGACCCCCTATGTGCCACTCTGCCTCCAGAAATGCCTTATACCCCTATATCCCATTCTGGCATTTAGGGGGTTAAAATGCATATTATGGGGCAGAGTGGCATATAGGGAGGTATAAGGCATTTCAGGAGGCAGAATGGCATTAAGGGAGTTAAAAGGCATTGTATAGAGCACTCTGCCTCCAGAAATGCCTTATACCCCTATATGCCACTCTGGCATTTAGGGGGTTAAAAGGCATATTATGGGGCAGAGTGGCATATAGGGAGGTATAAGGCATTTCAGGAGGCAGAGTGCTCTATTAAATGCCCCCTTAACGCCACTCCAGAAATGCCCTATGCCCCCATTTAACACACACACACACCCTATACCCCCATTTAACTAACACACACACACACACACTCTCTCCCCCCTCTCTCCCCTCAGCCCTCTCTTACCGGTGCTTCCAGCCGGGTCAGCGGGTTGACGTCGCCTTCCGCTGCAGCCGGAAGGAGGTGGAGTTGGCAGCGGGGGTTTTTCTGCGTCCGTCGCGGATACCTTCCCCGGCTGTCAGAGATCAGAGTTCCCTGCACCGGTGTGGCACTGATCTCTGACAGTCGGGGAAGGTCTACGCGACGGACGCAGACAACCCCCGCTGCTAGCCACACCTCCTTCCGGCTGCAGCGGACGTTGTCTACGCGGATCGCGTAGACGTCAACCCGCTGCCCCGGCAATACAGCAGGAAGCACCGGTAAGTGTGTGTGTGTGTGTGGGGGGGAGACAGGAGGATCCAGGTCCCCTGCAGCGGTGCGGGGGATCTGGATCTTAGTCTCCTAATCAGACCTCTATTTGAGGTCTGATTAGAAGACGACCCCGATTAGAAGACGAGGGGTATTTTTCAGAGCATTTGCTCTGAAAAAAACCTCGTCTTATAATCGAGCAAATACGGTACTTAATACAGAGAACCATATACCGTAAAATTAAGGTTTGTGGGTCTGATTACCATTTTGTTAATGGCATAATACACCTGAACTTGGAGCCTATGGGTATTTCAGGCAGTGTGTTCTCACCCCTCCACTTAGATAATTATGCATCTGTCCAGTTTTAGACTGCACTCTTTTGGAAAATCCCTTTTGTGTTCATTTACTTAATAATGTCCACTACCCATACTAAGCTCCAGAATTTGTTCGCTTAAATAAAAAAGTGAGGCAAATTTAGTTTACATTATGCATTTGGTAATGTTTTTCATTTCCAAATCAAGTTTCACTCCTTTATCTTCCTGTACTCTTTTGGTGTACAACACCACAGCTGTTAATTAATAAATCATGCATCTGCCATATCTCACACTAAAAACTATGCATGCAGTGAGAATATCTTCTGGATCTCACTCACTAAATGGATATAATAAGGAAATCTTTTCAGCCTGGAACTTTACATCTGAAAAACATTTCTCATTTCTTCTGCTGAGTTAAATATAAAAAATGGAATTATACTCCCTGTAGAAAAACATAACATTATATAGCAATATCTTTTATAATTGACCACAAACAGTTAAAAAATTGTGACCCACGGCCATTACTTTGCCTCCTATTACACTTTAAGTTTTTCTAAACTTGTACTTTCACCAGTTATGTATATTCGGTTGATAATTATAATCTTGCTGAATATGTTTTTCAATGAAAACAGGATAAGTATGAAAGAGGAACTATCAAAAACACAAATCTTGAAATAACTAAATTCATTAATCCAATTGTTTTGTTTTAGCGATTTAGTTAAACATGATGAAAGTTGACATAGAGCATGTGGCAGAGCCATCAATTTTCTGTTTCTCCCTTTTTATCACCACCCTTTACAAAGCTTGCCTGAATGAATCAACAACCAAAAGCTTGTTGATCTAGAAAAGGAAGTTAAGAGACCCAGAGATTTTAAATTGTGGCGCAGGGGCCCAGAGAAGATGCGCTTCACGAAGAGTCTCCGGCAAAACCTAGAGAGTTCCCAGGTATGTCTGCAGTAGATAACCGAAAAACGCAGGATTTAAGCTGTGATTGGGAGACCTGGAGACCTCAGGGAGGGGCTCAATGACAAGAAAGCGGAAGCTGATTGGACTGTTTGGGCTGAGGGGAAGAGACACAGTGGACGTATTTTGTCAGCCACATCAGAACGTTGTGCGGAGCAGTTCCCTCCCTCCTGCCTCCTTTTTCTTTAGCAATGTATATATGGTACGGTTGGTATGTTTTTGGTTGCTGGTTCTCTTTTTACTGTCACAGCACAAGGTATGGTCCTTGCCGGGGTACCAGATGAAGAAGCACATAGATACCAGCCAGACTAGTTCCAGCATGGTGACACGCGTAAATACGTGGCGGGCATGGACGATGAAAATGTGTTTGGTTAAGTATGTTTATGAGATGTTAAGGTATGTTGGGCAAGGACCAGGGTTATGTTATGCTGTGGCCGTTCCCACCCCACAAAGGTTATAAAGTTATAAGGTGGCTATTGGTTTATGTTGTTTGATTAATAAACATATTTTTTTAATGCACTTCAGTCTAAGTTATTGTCTGATGATCATGGTTCTCTGGGGGAGTAAGAGGTAGTGTCCATATCCTCTGCTTCCTAGGCATATCTGCTCTCCTGATGTCGGGAGTGTTTTCGGTGATATCAGTAGGCGTTCCCACTGATGTCAGTGGGCGTTCCTACTGACGTCTGTGGACAATCCTGCTGACATCTCAGAAAACACTTCCATTTAAAGGGCAAATGGGTGGGGAGTGGGGCATGACCCGGAGGACCCTCAACCCGGAGGATTTGTGTGTTCTCCTGAGGGTTATCCAGGCCAAACCCGGAGAGTTCCCAGATATGAATATCCTGGCCTAGGCAGACTAGGCCCAGGTCTAGGGTAGCAGTCTCCCTACTGCAAAACCGGGGCCAGATCGCCCTCTTGGGAGATCAGGTCCGTTAGTATACCCCTCTACAATGGGCCGTTACAGAGGAGTCCTTTGATCTTTCCAACTGGCTCATTTACATTGTGGAGTCGATACAGCCTGCAATTTTCAAATATCATTCTACTAACAACTGCATAATCTACTAACACACTGCTTCCACATATCCCAAAGTATTTATTCATATGTTTCTATATGATCAAAATGCATCAAAAATAAATCTCCTATTTAAGTCTCCTAACACACCACTGCATCTGTCACAAAAACATCATGTGGTTGCTTCCCAGGTTGCTATACCTGGTAACTTCCCATGGCTCATTCTTTGTTCCTCCTCATAGGAGGCCAAAAGGAGTATATGTGGTTAAGGAGGTAGGGCTAGCCAAATGTAGGGGACAGACGAGGACCCAAAAGAATTGAAGGGTGCTGTGAGGGGTAGAATCTTTGCAGGACCAGGAGTGGGCAGAGCCAAATGGTGCTTCCACACTAGGCCGCTCGGGAATTACGGTAGTTTTGTTTTTTCCAAACCTGTAGATTCCCCATGTATGAAGATTGCTAACAGATGTATAGTTTAAGTTATACTCAAATGTATCTGATATATGATTTTTCCTACCTGATAGCTAAATAAGCTGATAATGAGAAATATAAACCTTATTGTTAATATAAGTAGTTAATTTCAAGTATTCTCTTTTTGTGACTTTCTGATAGCAGCAGCCAAATAATTATAGTGATGGTTGTTATGAAAACTATTAATTACCATGAATAAGTTCACCTGGGTCCAAGCAAGGATTTCAACCTTGTTATAGCAATGAGAAATGCACTGAATCACACTGAGATTAAATATATTCAGATTTCACTACGTAAACCATGAATTAGTCAGCTCCAGCTGTGTGACCTTGCATAGTATACCTTAAGACCCTGAGGTTGATTGGAAAACCGAGTTCCCAGACATGTCTATATGCCGAGGTATATCTGGGAACTAAGTTTCCCAATATATGCGTTATTGTAGCTATATGCCCACCAACAATGAGCCTTTCGTGATCCCAAAGCTAACGGTTACATGCATATATTTACATAAACAAATACATGACTATAACAAAGTGATTGTTCACATTTTTATTTTCCATATATTTTTAATTACATAGTTCTTGTACAAGTTTTTCTAGAGTAGCAAAACATCAATCATGTTACCCAGATATTCTCCTGGAGCAGGATGTTTTAAGATATCACCTGTGCATATCTAAGGAAGTGTACTATATTTTCTTTAACAAACTATTTTGTTTTGTATAGGAAGTTGGCCTTGCCTTTATTTATGTGGGTTATGTTGCTACAGCGCTTCAGGCAAAAAATAACAAAATTCTGTTTAATCTTTTGGCTCCGATTTTTCATATTCTAGACAGACAAATGTTTGGTAAACTAAGCTCAGAAACACATGCCTAGAATACCAGAAACAGTCCTTATCTGTCTTTTATTTTATACGCCTCCATAAAACTTATGTTGAATGTGCCCATGAACTGTTATCTTTCCAGATAGTCTGATTGCTACTTTGTACAAAGCAATCAATTATCAAGACTGCAACATAATTGCAATTGCTCAATAATTGTCTTGAAAGGGCAACCTCATGTAAATTTGTAATTACAACTTACTTTCACGTATGATTGGCATCCCTAGTTAGTATGTGTGTATATTTTCTGTGGATAACAGGTTTACTTAACACTTAGTTTATACTAGACTTGGGCACCAGGGGGCTCTTCGTGTTCGTCTTCGTGCTCGTCTTCGTCAAAAAAAAAATCTTCGTATTCCGCGAATATTCGCCCGTTCCTGTCTTCTCTTCGGGCGAATATTCGTTTTTTCTTCGTTTTTTCCGGTTAAGGGGTTAATACGGGGTTAACGCTTACCGCAGCAGCTCTGCTGTAACTCTATTGGTCGCCAGCAGGGGGCCTCCTGCTGGGGACCAATGTGCTCACTACCATATATAGCTAATATATTCTCGGGCAGAATATTATGCTACTCAGAGTAAAACCAACAGAGGGCAGCATTCTGTCCGAAGATATATTAGCCATATGTGGCAGTGTGTTCATTTTCATCTATTAATTATTTAAATAAAATATATCCCCATGATCCGCTGGTCTCACCGCTGCAACAGTTAAATGTCCGCACTCGCAGACATTAATTCTGTCGAACTTGCAAACTCTTTTTTTCTATTTATTTTGGGGTTTTTTTTGTATTAAACCATTACACGAAAGGATCATGGGAATATATTTTATTTGAATAAATGCAAATGAGCACACTGCCACATATGGCTAATATATGTTCGGACAGAATGCTGCCCTCTGTTGGTTTTACATTAAGTAGCATAATAACTGGATTTCTTTCAAGCATATGGAACAATGCTACTTAATGTAAAACCAACAGAGGGCAGCATTCTGTCCGAACATAAATTAGCCATATGTCTTCGGACAGAATGCTGCCCTCTGTTGGTTTTACATTAAGTAGCATAATAAATAACTGGATTTCAAGCATATGGAACAATGCTACTTAATGTAAAACCAACAGAGGGCAGCATTCTGTCCGAACATATATTAGCCATATGTCTTCGGACAGAATGCTGCCCTCTGTTGGTTTTACATTAAGTAGCATAATAAATAACTGGATTTCAAGCATATGGAACAATGCTACTTAATGTAAAACCAACAGAGGGCAGCATTCTGTCCGAACATATATGGCTAATATATGTTCAGACAGAATGCTGCCCTCTGTTGGTTTTACATTAAGTAGCATTGTTCCATATGCTTGAAAGAAATCCAAAGTTATTATGCAACTTAATGTAAAACCAACAGAGGGCAGCATTCTGTCCGAACATATATTAGCCATCTGTGGCAGTGAGCTCATTTGCATTTATTCAAATAAAATATATTCCCATGATGCTTTCGTCTAACAGTTTAATACAAAAAACCCCCAAAATAAATAGAAAAAAAGAGTTTTCAAGTTCGACAGAATTAATGTCCGCGAGTGCGGACATTTAACTGTTGCAGCGGGGAGACCAGCGGATCATGGGGATATATTTTATTTAAATAATTAATAAATGAAAATGAACACACTGCCACATATGGCTAATATATCTTCAGACAGAATGCTGCCCTCTGTTGGTTTTACACTGAGTAGCATAATAACTTTGGATTTCAAGCATATGCTACTTAATGTAAAACCAACAGAGGGCAGCATTGTGTCCGAAGTTATAGTAAGTTATTAATGCTAAGTTAAATGTCCGTACCGGCGACTTTGTTGGTCGCTGGCACTGACATTTAACTGACACAGCGGGGAGACCACTGGTGTCCCTGCTGTGTCAGTTAAATGTCCGTACCGGCGACTTTGTTGGTCGCTGGCAGGGACTTTTAACTGTTGCAGCAGGGTCCCAGGTTGATTTTTTTTTTCTGCCTAGCAACTAGTGGTAAAGGGCCGTGCGAGTGAGCCTATTGGTCGCTTGCACAGCCCTTTACCCTACGGATTACTGCTCCCGTTATCCAACGCAGCATCGCAGGGGTTAACGGGAGCGGAAATCAGGAGTTAAAAAGGCCGTGCGAGTGAGCCCTATTGGTCACCTGCAGGGTCTTCCTCTGGCATCAACCAATTGGTTGATGCCAGAGGAAGACCCTGCAGGTGACCAATAGGCTCACTCACACTGCCCTGTAACCCCTGACGACGAACCTGCGGATTTCCACTTCAGTCAACTCCCGCGATGCCGTGAAGATAAGGTAAGTTAGATAGGGAAGGGACCGGGGAGAATAGTAGACGAAGGTGAAGATTCTTCGTGTGTGAGTCTTCGTCTTCGCCTACGTTTTACCGGCACTGTCTTCTCTTCTTCATGTCTTCGGAACGAACAAGAAAACGCACTCTTCGTGTTCGTTTTCATGTTCGCCCGAAGACGAATGCACAAGTCTAGTTTATACTATAATAAAAAGGGCACAATAAGTGCAGTTGAATAAAAAGTGCAGTCCACAGAAATTTGATTGGGGTACAGTAGGTATAAATACATTTGGAAAAGAGGTCCTTGCCCTGTAGAGATTACAATCTAAGTTGTAGTAGGCAGTGTAATTTACTGGAGTTCTTAAAGGAACTATGGATATGCCATAGACAGCATCTATGTATATGGTGGTATATCAGAGACTAAATAGAGTATGGGGATGAGTGATGGAGATCCTTGAATGTAAGAATGAGGACTTTGAAGACAATGCCGGTTTTTTTATTAGAAACCAGGAGCAATGATTTACAGTAGTCAAGGCCAGTGCATGCATATGTGTTTTGGTAGAGTGAAAGAGAAATAGGCAGATATTCCTATTCCTATATTCCTATTTCACAAAAAGTGTTAGCTACCTCCTTATCATAGGTTGGCAATGAAAGAGAAGAATCTAGCATTACCCCTAGGCAACGTGCAGTTGGAACAGGGTTAAAAGTAGGGTATATTGTTAGGGAATTGGTTAAGTGAAATCAGCATTAATACTTTCATGAAGCATAGGATGAACTCCTTTCCATCAATGTTCATTATTATGACAGCAGAAAGCATCTGTGAAAGTTAAGGTGATAACTCCACGCAGACCCATCTGCCACTGTTTTTACTAGTTTAGACTTTACACTGTTCCTTCAGTTTCCACACTCATTCTGATAAAGGTTAGCGGGGCCTGGAGGTGTAATCATTTAATGGTCTAGAACAGGAGGAGGGATAAGATCACACTCAGGTTATGATGTCACTCACATGCTTGTACATATTTGACAGCAGTAGTGCCAGAACCTGCTTGGGACAATGGCTTCTATGCCGATTTTTAGTCCCAGGTTGGCCCTATCATTTTGTACACACATTTTGGAAGTTTGCATTGCATTATGGAGAGAGAGAGCCTTGTACCACTGCTCTACCTTACTTTTGACTTTCTGACTTCATGCTTAATTTTCAGTAGTATTGTTTTTAGTATTTCCAATATTTCTACAATCCTTTTAATGACCCTAAAAAACGACAGGTCTCATATCAGGTGGTTAGTATAATGTTAAATGTTCTTGCATTCATCAGGGTAAGCTTCTTAGAGCTAATAAGTTGACTGATTAGTGGAGCTATTTAGACCACCTTCCCGCAACTAACGCTATCTATAAAATATTACAAAATAGTTCTTCTGACATCTGTTTGCTTTTATTAAAGATGAATAGTTGCATTAGCTCAACACTATCCATCTGCTGCTTGTCAGTTTTCTGGCACTAACATTGCCAAATTCATTCCTTTCTAGTTTCAAATACATTAAAATCAAAGGTGTAGTAAGATTACCAATGAAAATCTTTTTTTAATTAGACAAAGGGGTGTATTTGCCAAAAGGACCTCATTTCACTATTCATTGTGAAGGGCCAACACTAGCAAGCATTTCTGGTCCATATTTCTCAGCAAGTTCTGAGCTAGCCTTATATCATGCATAATTTGATTATTGAGGAAACTTTAAAGACATCTCACTGATTTAACTATGTATTTATCAGGGTTGGCCTTCATGACATAAACCTCCAAGGCTTTCATTCTAAAAAATGGTAATCAACAAGTACCCTCGTCCTGTGGTAGCCTGTAGGATAATTAATATAACTAAACACTATGCACCTGCAGTATAAACTATCCTTTATATTTCCAATAATACAATTATTGTATGTCAACAGACCACCATTGGTCTCCGGTACACTTTGTTGTGGTCTCCTTTATGATTATGCAAGGCATGGGGTAGAGGGTGAATGAATTTTAAAATCCTGAGCTGTGATTTCAACTCACTAACTTCACTAAACATTATGAAGGGACAACCCTGGCAAGATTCTCTTGCAAAACCTAATCTTTTCCTGCATAATGCATTATTTATCAGTGCAGAGACATCAGAAAGGGGTGCTCAAGAGCCTCCCTCCTGGAAATAAAAAAAAAGGCCAACAGGGAAAATAGAAGGCTTTTAGGTTAAGTATGTTAACTAGACATTTCTGGTAGTGATGGAGGTTTCATTTTATACACCCCCCTGCTGTCAAAGTGGTTTGTTCTGCTATCTTCCTCTCTCTCTCTAGCTGATCTCATCCCCTTCACTCTGGCAGCTGCTCCTTTACAGGCACAGAGTCTCTGCCTGAAGAGAGACACAGTTTGCATGCTGCAGACAAGGAAGTTTATTTAAAACATGTATTGCAGCTAGGGTTAGTTAATACTCAAGCTGCTGAGACTACATTTCCCATGACTCTCTGCTAGTCTGTTATTTTAAGCATCATGGGGAAGTGCTCAACAAATGGAGTGCCAAAGATTAGCTTTTATATCATCATGGATTGGTACTTCAGCTGCTGTGGAATGTACATCTCATGATTCTCAGCCATCCCTTTGGTTGGCTGAACATCATGAGAAATGTAAAAACAACACTTCAATTGCCAAATGTTAGCCATAACTGCAGCATAAATACCAAATAACAAAAAAATTAAATTGATTGCAGTAAAGACTGAACAAAACACATACGCAGGCTTACTAATCTTTAGATGGCATTATTATGTCCCAGTAGTTTAGGATGGAATTGTTAGAAGAAACGAACAGGGAGACTAATTCTAAAGGGGTTTTTTTGCACACAAGGCACACACCTCTAAGGTAAAATTGCCCCTGGCTAATAGTCAGAAGAAAAAAATAAAACTGGTTGATGAAAGCTGTCTGTATCAGCAGATGTGGACAGGTCATTTGGCACACTGGGCAAATGCCCAAAAGACCTGTGGCCAAATAGTTACAGATACTGTCTGCTCCTGTGGCAGAATCGGTCTTGACTTGTACAGCCACAGCATGCTGCAAGAACATAAAAACATAACGTGATTCCGCATGTATCCAGCACGTATGTCCTTTGGTATGTAAGAAGACTCCAAATCCTTCAGCAGATAGTGAGCCTGGACAGGTCATGTCAATGGGGTTGTTTCCTCAGTTTGACACAAATATTTAATTTGTTGACAAAACAAAAGGCGCATGAGATCTCTGTGACAATTTGCCCTCTTAATATCTAGCCCAGGGGCGTACCTAGAGTATTTGGCACCCGGGGCGGATCCTGTAAGTGGCACCCCCCCCCCCTAAATTTAAAGACATCTACAAAATTATGTTGGCAAGAATATTTATTGCACCAATTTGTAAACTGTATGTCAACTGTAAACAACAAGAAATCTGAAAAAATAAATTAATAACTTATAAGTAAAATAAATACGTTTAAATAACATTTACTGAACATATAATAGTGCTTTCTTTAATAACCCTCTAAAAAAAACAGCGTCCACATTGCCCACATAGAACCTGACCAGCACCCAAATTACACACACATAGGACGTGTGTAGCCGAGTGTACGCCATCTTTGTCCCATAAACATGCTACCTGTGCCATCTTTGTCCCATAAACACCCTGCCTGTACCATCATTATATAATGAAAAAGACATATAATAATGAATTTTCATTTCTGCTTTAATTGTTGTTTTCTTTTGTAGGCTTTTAAATTATATAAATTTCTGATGATATGCATCTTTAAACAATTCACTTGGACAGAAAGATATTGTGTATGTCCCAAGAGATCAGCATCGGCAATACGTTATATTGGAGGTACAAATATGTACAATATGTTTAAAAAGGCCATGATTTTTTTTTCAAATAACTTAGTTATTGAAACACATTCTGTGTTGAGTGTTTTAATTGTTGTTTATTTTATTTTCAAATGTTAAGAAGCTTCTATTTAAATACAGCTGTGCTTACAATTCAGTGAACTCTAAGCAACACATTTCCCTAGATACATATAACATTACAATGTGATATCATTTGTCTGCCAGCCCTCTGCAGCTGATCCTTAAAATATTAAAACATCTCTCTGCAGTATGCTTTATTGGATCCATGTCCCTCTGTTCCTGGTCTGCCTGGTTATATGCTAGGAATATTATTGGAGTCTGAACTTCCTTCTCAGCTAACCACACAATATGGACAAAAGTATTGGGACACCTAAACATTACACCAACAGGGACTTTTATGGCATCGCATTATAAATACATATACATTAATATGTAGTTGCCCCCCCTTTTGCAGCTATAACTCTTCTGGGAAGGCTTTCTGATAGAAACATCTAAATACTTAAAGGGAGTAAACATGAAGTAAGAAAGTTTATTTCAAAGGAGAAATACTACCACAACAAGGACATAGTACATAGTGGATGCATGGAATAGTCTTCCAACAGAAGTGATAGATGTTAATACATTTAAGCAAGCATGGGCTAGGCATAATGTTAAACTAGATTTAAGATAAGGCTGGAGACTAAGGAAAGTATTCAGAGGTTGGGCAGACTGGATGGGCCAAATGGTTCTTATCTGCTATCGCTTTCTATGTTTTTTATGATTCTCCATCAAGCTTGCTGACCTACGGTAAGTAAAAGTACCCCAACTGATGTTGCCTACTCCCAGAGTTCACTAGGTTAATTAAAGATGCAGTCTCACAAGGTAAGGTAAGCAGGGCTGAGGGGACAATAATTGCCTTTTTGAGTCAAGAAGGATTTTTCCCCCCTGATGCCAGAATTCGAACAATTGAGACACGTTAAGTGTTTGTGGTGGGTTTGGGTTGGCTGGATGTTGAGGGCTAGGGGAATGGAAGGGTCGTTGTAATGTAAGATAGTGTAAATGGGTGGATTTAAAGGGTACTGAGGTGGAACAGGCAATTGAGGTTGGGGTAGAGGGAGTAGATGGTGTCTTCCTGGTGAAGTAGAGTGTTGAAAAAGTATTGTATTTGTTTATTTTGTAAGTACAACAATTGAAAATAAGCAAAAATGATCCTGCACTACAGCTATTCCTTGCGAAGATATAAAGTGTACTTGTGCTTCTGCCTGCAGAGGACAGCTTGACAAGTGCCTGAATTTATAAACTCTAATCTGTTCCTATAAAGTCAAAGCTGAACATTTATCATTTTTGTGTTCCATAGACCACCTGCTGTTTTCATAAACAGAAGACCATATTCCACTTGGTGGTTAAGTAACAGATCAATGAACAGATAACTGTGTTTAATTCTAAGACTAAACTTCGGGTTGGCAGATACAGATTCAAATCTTTAAAGATACAATGTATAAACACACCAATGGACATGGTAAAGTAAATTCTGTAAATACACAGATACCCATGAATAGAGCATTGTATACAGAGGACACACAAAAAAAAATTTTCCATTAACCTTTGGAATGGTATAGGATTTTTTTTACCATCATCTAGCTTAAATTAGAACTGGCTTTAGGGGGAAAAATTGTCATTCTTCCTTTCTAAGTTGACACTACAGAAATAATTTGGACCATTTGAAATTGATTGATATCGTAACTAGATATGATTACAATAACAGAAAAAAAAATCACTAGAAATGCCATATAAAATGCAATAAAGCAATTCTTTCATTTATTTAATAATCTGGGTTCTTAACAGGAGAAACATAACTCTTCTATAAAATTAAAATATCATTTTAGAACAAGATATTTTGTAAATGTAAATTATATTACATTTTTACTTATAAAGTACATGCTAAGAAAACGGCATATAAAACACGATAATGTTGATCTATAAGCACAGAGTGTGAATACTTATGGCATTCACCTCCCTTTCTGTCTTATAATGTGAAAACAGTTCTGAATATGTTATGTAGGCTTTGCCATACTAAACTATAAAACACAGCTTTAAATTTATAAGACTCCCATACATTGTCTACATCTGGACGCAGATGTTTTTCTTCAACACTGCAGTTGCAGCTTTAAAGTATTACATCAGTGTGTGAATAAAATGCTGGAAAACTTAATGTTATTTTCTGGAACACCTCATCTGAGACCCTCCAATGGGCCCTCTGCAAGTATTAAGAAAAAACCTGGCTTGTATGTATGTCTGTGTGCTCGCTCTCTTTTTTTTCTTTCTTGTTCTCTCTCTCTTTGGTCTCGCTCTCTCTCCTCTCTCACAATCCCAGAATACATCTTGAAAATAGCAAGCTATTCTCACTATTGCTGTGAACCAATTTATAAAAAAGTAAATTCCAGATATCAACAAACATATTTATCAAAATGTGGTCACATTCTTTATAAAGTCTGGAAATAAAATATTTCATTGTAAAAGCCACTCTCCACTTTATATAAACTTGGACCTGTCAAGATGGAAGCAGAACAAAGAAGAGTTGGCTCTGATATAAATTCTGTAAAGCATGCAGCAAAACAGGAAGTATGGCCCAATGGGGATAAATACTACCCCAGACTAAAGATATTAGTTTTACAGACAGAGACATATAAAGACGGAGAAATAAGATGCTGAGCACACACAAAAAAAATCTATGTTCCATTACTAACCCAGTAAGAGGTCACCAACTGAGGAAATGAAATCTCAAGGACTGGGAGAGAAAGTTAGACAGCCAAATATTTATTTCAATTTTTTTATTCACACAACATAATGTAGAAAACATTGCTCAGAGACAAAAGTTTACAATGTGGTATAGAGATTAAGCATACCTGACAAGCACATATTTCAGTATGATCGCCTTTATATGGTAAAGACATCACTTAAATAGGACATTAAATGCAACCTAGCGTGTCCATTCTAATACAGGGTGATGGGCAAAGTTAACTTAAAATCAAGGATGCAAATAAACAAAAAGGCTCCATAAATATTGGAATGTGTTAGAATGTGCAAGACAAACCCAGCACAGGTCAAAGCTCCAGAGTCCTTGGTTGGCGTAGTTATTCAATGACAACTGTTGTCTGGAGGTTGAGAGCAGAGGTTTGGGCCACAGGAGTACGATGGTTGGAGACACTGGAACCTAGTTGCCAATAGTAGACTGGGACTTGGCAAATGGCTGAATGGGCACAACATGCGGTTGTGGGTACACTGAAGCCATTGTCTTTAACAAAGATGTAAAATGTAACAGAGTAAACAGGTCAAAATCACTGGAAATGGCACAGTAAACAATACAGAGGTAGAAGGCAACCAGGAAATTAGAAACAATAAGACTGTTACAAAAAGAACCATATAAGAACAAGAAGTATATATCGTGTAAGAAATTATATATAAAGCCACCATATATTGCACGCCACTCACTTTTTCTCATTTACTGAATATATACATATAGGTTTTTGCTGAATTAGGAAGTTTTATAGAGGAAACATAATTACTGAATTAATTCAACATGAAAAAGAACTATGATCAACATATTGCCCAGAGTTGCATAATGTACAATATAAAAAAAGAGAGCGAGAGAGAGAGATGATGCCTGAGCGGCTAATTACTGAATTATAAAAAGTAATTTGATGTGGATATTTGGAAAATGTGTGGTACTGATTCCTGTCAAGATTCATTTGTATCAATAATTTATCCAAGCAAGGATCTCATCAATTTATTGCAAAAATTCAATTTTGCATTATATTTACCATCTATTTTACAGGGAAAGCCGACTGGGGTTGGCCCTTCATAATCCAAAGCAAGGTCAAGGACGTGAAACTACAACTCTTCTAAAAACTCCCACTTTAGTGAATAAACCCATCTGTTATATGTTGTGAAACCACATGCAAGTGACAAGTACAAATGCTCATGTTGATAAACAGTTCTGGTCTGCTCCCGCACATTCAGAGCTAGTTATTGCCCTAATCGAGGAGAGATGTTCACCTGTTCCTCTTTCAAATGATATCAATTCTACACACAATTTGAGCATCTAATTCTGTTTAGTTGTGGGTTTTGTCCTATTTTTATTTTCTCCATGTAACTGTTTTGTTTTGTTTTACAATTTGTTTTTGGGTAAAGTGATGGGAAAATAATGGAGGGAATATGTTTTTGTTACAGTTTTTACTCTCCAGTTCACATACAAACTCTAAAACTCAAAGATAATGACAAGAAGGGAACCCTTATCAGGGCCAGCCGGACAATGGGGCCGAGTGGGGCAACTACTCCAGGCGGCACTTTTGAAGGGGCGGCACTTTGCCGCCCCAAGCCCTTTTTTTTTTTTTAAGCGGAAGAGAGAGAGAAGGGCGCCGAGTGGTTTTCGCTTACCAAGCTGTCAGTACCCGCTCGGTGCCCCTCTCTCTCTCCTCTGCGGCGAGTCTCCCTGTTCGGTTTCGGTGCCGGCTTGTAATGCTGAGCGCCGGAAGATGACATCATTTCCGGCGCTCAGCATTACAAGCCGGCACCGAGACCAAACAGGGAGACTTGCCGCAGGAGTGCTGAAAGGTAAGTACAAGGGGGGGGTAGGGTAGATAATAGGGAGGGAGGGAGAGGAAGGGTAGATAATGGGGGGCAGCAGGGATGGAGAGAGAGGAAGGGTAGATAATGGGGGGAGACGGCATTTTAAACTTCGCCCCAGGCGGCATTTTGTCTTGGGCCGGCCCTGACCCTTATGATCGTCCAAAGTAAAGACAAGTAGTATTTCTTCTCCAGATGCCCTCAAAAACATAACGAAAAATGGTATATCGGGTTTCATACAATATCCAGGAGTCACTATGAGTTCTTCTTTTTTCACAATAACGTATGTTTTTGTAGTTAAGGTGGCTTAGAGAAAAAGAACAAGTAGGTAACGATGAGTGGCAGCCAAAGTAATTCAAAACATCCAACGGACAAGTCTGTGCCTAAAACCTCATAACAGTTTATTAGCTGAGAGAATTGATTTTCAACCAAATAGTTTTTTACTGATTTCTCAGCTGAAACAGAAAAAGGACTGTATTTTAAAAAAAATGAATATTTAATGCTGTGGCTCCACTTAGACAAAATATTAATTGCACATTCTCGTTTGTTGAGGAAATATATTTTAGCCAATATGCCTTTTTATTCTTTCCTGAGTAGGTTTAATCACAGAAATGCAATACAGTAAATTTCAATTTCTATGTTTCTTTTTCTAAACATGTTTTATTTATAGAAAAAAAACTGTATCCAACAATCAATGCATGCACAGCAACCAAGCTATATAGTGGTGGTTATACATCCTAACATGAAAAGAACATTACAAAAAAAAAAGAACAATAAAAAATAAGAACGAGAAAGGAAAAAATTGTCTCACATTGTCCACAATCTTCTGGTGGACCTACAAAAGAGTGGGGGGATCCATTGGTTTTTCCGCTACGAGCGCATCACCAATAAGCTAAATTGTGCCAGGGTTTAGTAAGAGAGTCACAGAGCTGGAATATACACAGACACAAAGGAATAGGCTCAACTCTGCTATGTATGCCTATAACAGGACTGCTCCTTACAGGTTATTCAGTACATTTCAGGGTTCCATCTGACTTAAATATGCAATAAAAGTGCCATTTATTTGTGTTCTAGCTCTGTTATTTTAGTCTGTGGTTAAAAAAAAAAAAAGAAGAATCAGTTTTAATCAGTCTGAAACTGATTAAGGGAACTCTGTGGGGAAACAGACTTCATTACCATTGGCAGGATAAGTTTAGTGTTATGTCTGAGTAGGGGTGGTCACCCAAAACATGACTGCAGAGCCATAGCTAGCTCTTTTGGGCCCGAGAAAGAACAGAAAATTGTGCCCCCTCTCACTATATTTTTACCGAGGTTATTTTAAGAAAAGCAGATAAATAAATTGCCCCAGCACTTTGATTGCATCTACAGGACTTGCCCATCACCCATATTGCACACATAGGACTTGGTCAGCACCCACATTGCACGGCAAGGACTTGTCCCAGCACCTACATTGCCCACACAGGATTCACCCAGCACCTAGATTGCATCCATAGCATAGTTGCCAATATTTGAAAAAAATCCTAGGGACACTTTGTAGCAGAGCTATCAATTACCGTATCAGCCAGACAACCTCCACTGCTGCCCACCGGAGCTTGTCTACACTCATCACGCAGACATCCATCGGCTGCCCCCACTAGACACCAGGGAGTCTGAAGCACGGGCGGCAAGTCTAGGGAGCGGCATATCTTGGGCATAAAGCATATCAGGGGGTCAGAGTGGCATATCTGGGGGTATACAGCATATCTGGGGGCAGAGTGGCATATCTGAGGAACATAAGGTGCATCAGAGGAGCAGAGTACATATTTTCCTGTTCATTAGCTAAAATACTGTTTTACCATTCCACTAATGTGTATTTTTTCATTCAAAATAAGGGTGGCCTCTAATCGGGCCAATACGGTACTAATCAAGGGATCTTGAAGGGGCGTGCGTCCCGACGTCATGAGAGCCGTTCGTGCATGAATATTCATGTCGCTTCGTAAAGCAACATTTACATTTTTTCCTCCTCCCCCTAATTAGGTGGGTAGGAGGATCCAGTTTTGTGGAGGGATATTTAAACCCTCAGTTGGTACTACACCTTTGCCTGTGATAGTGCCTTATTGCCTACACTAGCGTTTTGACCTGCTTATATCTATCGGTTCTTTGATTTCGGCCTGTTTCTGACCTACGTTGCTTGCTGCCTGCCCTGACCTATGCTTGTGACCCCGACTACTCTTTTGCCTGACCCCTGGAATTTATTATTTTTGTTCCTCAACTATCTGAACCTATCTACGTTGCTGACTCTGCTGTTCTCTGCTAACGTCTTCGCTGCGCTGGTTGCTGAGCTCTCTATCTCCGCTAGGAGGCGTCTTTTCCAATTTCTGCAGTGTGGATACACAGCCGGTACTGCTGTAGTGACACGTATACTATATTATCATTATCTTTTATTTATACCAACAATTTACACAGCGCTTCTTACAATACATATGTTCAAGGGGTATGACAAGACTAGAATTGACTAAGAACATTAGGTGGAGAGAGCCCTGCTCGCAAACTTACAATCTTGAGGGAATATGCTGACACACAGTCTGTAGACACACATATATACATTCATACATACACTGCCCTTACAAATGCCTGCCCTTACACTTAAACATCCTGGCATGAACGATATTTAAATCAATGCACATTTTTTAACAATATTTACATATACTTCAAAAATTGTAACACTGGGAGACACCTGCAAAAGTTTAAAATAAGAGCAAGATCGCCATCTCCTGTTAAATACATCTAAAAACAATTTTCAGAAGTTGTAGCAACAGAAAAATATATACTACATCTTAGTATAAGTATAATTCTTCTGGACATGTGCAACCCCAGCATGCGATGGATATAAAAAATCTTAAATGGGGGTGACTGTATCAAATAATCCAAACAGAAGCTGTGCTCCAAAAATGAGAAGTAAATCATTTTTGTGCCACATCAGGCTTGATCATGGCTGTCTTTCTAACAGCATCTTTAAGTATTCTACAGAGGATATCTTTGATTTACCCGGCTGTTCTACATACACATAGACTGCATACTTTTAAGAAATGGCACGTCGGGATATGACGTCATATCTCGGGCAGCTATGTCTTAAAGGTGCACAGTGCGTTTTAACCTATTCAGGATGGCGACGGTGGAGGGGCGGCTTGAAGTGCTATCCAATGTCTGAGCAGGGCTGGTTGGGGAGAACACAATCTCCCTCTAACTTGCCTAAACATTATGCGCCAGCGATTGATGCAGAGTGCCAGCATATGACATCATATCCTGGTGCTCTTCATTAATTGTCGGCGCATTGTGAAATGGGGAGAAAGCGGGTAGGGGTAGTGAGCAAAGGGGGTTGATGAATGAGAGAAAGGGGTGCTGTAAGGGCAAGTGTGAGTCAGCATGTTTGTATGTGTGTGTATGGGCAGACCTGTATACGGACAATCTATATACAGTATGTATGTATGGGCAGGCATATGTAAGAGCAGTATATATGGGCAGTGAAATTGTGTATATATGAACAGTGTATATGTGTGTGTGTATGGGCAGGCATGTGTAAGGGCAGTGTATGTGTAAGGGCAGTATATGTGTGTATGTAAGGACAGGTGTGCGTAAGGGCAGTGTTATTTGTGTAAGGGTAGTGTATGTGTATATGTTTGGATGGGTGTAAGCCTGTAGGCTTACAATCAGATGGACAGGGTAGATGGAGGAGGCACAAAATGTTATTCTGCCCTGGGTGACCATAACTCTGGTTACTCCGCTGAATACACTAGAGTTGCAAGGTGGCATTTTTGGTAGCCTGTCCCTCCCTATCACCCACTGCGTGAATACATAAAAACATGCTTCAGCAATTGGCCCATGAGACTTAATATCAAGCTTCTTATGGAATCAAGTTTTGACACAGTAAGCAACAGTGACCACTAGGTGTCACCAAAGTACTTGTTCCGATTCTAAACAGAATCCAGGTACCTAAGTCAAAGTGTATTTGCCACATTAATATATATATATGGGTTGACTTTGACTGCTAACTGAGCAGATATATATATAGAAGCAAACAGAGGGGTTTATTCACTAAATGGAAGGTTGTCAGGTAAATTTGAAGGAGAGTTGTGGAAGAACTTGTCTGGTCATGTGTAATGTATAAATTAATCGTTAAGAGTTATTTTCCTTACGCATTGAACTTTGTATTAGACAATTATTTAATTTCCAAATAAGGGCTCAAAAAGGATGCAGGAATCCAAAAAATAAAAACAGAATAAATCCCAAAAGCCCATAACAAGCCAGCTCCATCTCAACATAATATCTCTATAACCAACTTTGCCAAAAAAAGAGAGGGAGAAGGGGAGGGAGGAACATAAGTAGAGAGAAGAGTAAAAGAGTCAAGAAGAATCATAGAGAAAATGGAATTGTAAGGGAAGGTGAGCACACGGCAGTGGCAATGCACAAAACTAGTAAAATCATCACACTATCCTCAACCTATGAATTCTAGCCACTTAATCCAGGAAGCTGTATAAACTTGCCTTTGATCCAAGGTGGAGTGTATCAACTCCTCGATAACCCTCACCTCCCCACAAGTTTTTTGATCCGGTTTTATAAGAGGAGATATAGATCTTTCTCCGATAAAGAGGTATCAAGTACTTGACTATATTAAGTAAGTCTGATTGAGGAGTGTTTATACACTGAAATAGAGCGGAGTGTTATAGAGAGTAAGACTTTCAAGGGGAAAGGAGGGAGAAAAGAGGGGGCCTGTTTATCACTTCATTTACATCATTAAGTCCGATGGACCTGTCTTCAAAAACGCAGAATCAGGAATGACATACAGGTTATGATCTAGAGCAGTGATGGCGCAATTTTCTGCATGAAACCAAGTTGCAAACCAAGTGACAACACTGCACATAAAACATGAAAAGGAAGTTTGTTTGGTACAAAATTACTGTACCGGGATACGATATCATATACTGACACACAGAGCCGGCCTTAGGTGTTCTGGCGCCCTGTGCGGACTACTCCTCTGGCGCCCCCCCATCCCAAAAAAAGAAAGGAATAAAAACTTGTAACAAAACTTGTAACAAAACCCCAATCACTATATACTACGCCAAACATTGATGTGGTCTAGGCCTACCACTTCATTGTCTGGCTTAGTAGTAGGGATGCACCGAAACGAATTCTGGACTGAAACCGAAAGTACAGCATTTACCTGGCCAAAACCGAATATGACCCCCCCCACCCCATAAAAAAATCTAACACTTTTATTTAAAGTAAGTAACACACCAAAATAGGACAAAACAATTAAATAATATTATATATATACATATATATATATATGATTAACAGCAATCACATTCCTATCATGCCCAGGCATACCCAGATTCCAGGATTTACTCACAGACTTGGCATAATAGGAGTATGATTGCCCTATCTACCCCTTCTCACTCCCTTCTCCCTATCTACCCCCTCCTAACTATCTACCCTTTTCCTCTTTGAAGTTCACTTACCTTTCAGGAGTCCTGCGGTGGGGGTGCAAGGCCTCTGCCTCCCAGCTCTGTATGGAACAGTATAGAATGATGGGAGTTATGATGTACTTTTAGAGCATAATTAGATCATGAAAAAGACATTGGAAATGGTACAGCATAACACCCATCACTCTCACACATATACCAATCCACACGCATACCAATCCACACGCATACCAATCCACACGTATACCAATCCACACATATACACTAATCCACACATATACACTAATCCACACATATATACCAATCCACACATATATATACTAATCCACACATATATACCAATCCACACATACTAATCCACACATATATACCAATCCACACATACTAATCCACACGTATACCAATCCACACGTATACCAATCCACACGTATACCAATCTACACGTATACCAATCCACACGTATACCAATCCACACATATATACCAATCCACACATATATACCAATCCACACATATATACCAATCCACACATATATACCAATCCACACATATACACTAATCCACACATATACACCAATCCACACATACACCAATCCACACACATACCAATCCACACACATATACCAATCCACACATATACCAATCCACACATACACTAATCCACACATATATACCAATCCACACATATATACCAATCCACACATATATACCAATCCACACACATACCAATCCACACGTATACCAATCCACACATATACCAATCCACTCTCACTCTCACTTAATGCTTTCCTACCTTTCCTCTTTTCTCCTTACAGCTCCTTTTCCTTCTCTTCGCTCCTCTTCTTTAGTTCGTCTGTCTTCTTCCGGGTCAGAGGGCACGGACAGCGGTGGGCACGGCTTCAGTGTTGTGCGCCGGGATCTGACAAGGGAGCCGGAGGTCTGATAAAGACCTCCGATACCGCTCCCTTGCGAGCCTGCTCCTCCAGCGGCGGACATTACTGTCCGTCTCTGGAGGGGTGCCGGGTGCCCCCCTGATGAGCGGCACCCGGTGCGGACCGCCCCCCCCCCCCGCTAGGTACGCTGCTGGCGGCAGCGGTACGCTACGGTGGCGTCGGACCCCGCGGCGGCGCCCCCTGGAGTGTGGCGCCCTGTGCGGTCGCACAGGTCGCACACCCCAAAGGCCGGCCCTGCTGACACATAGCATGAATAGCAAGCCCTTTGCTACGGAGCAGTTCATGCTGGAACAGGTAACGGCCTTCCCCAAACTGGTGCCGCAAAGTTGGAAGCATATATTTGTCTAAAATGTCATTGTATGCTGTAGCATTAATATTACCCTTCATTGGAACTAAGGTGTCTGTCTAGCCCAGACCCTGAAAAACAGTCTCGGATCATTCTCCCTCATACACTAAACTTTATACTAGGCGCTATGCATTCCAGTAGATAAAATTCTCCTGACATCTGCCAAACACAGATTCATCCAGCAGAATTTCTGTTAGCTCCAGAGAATATTATAACGGGTTCACCAAGAGAGCTGTAGTAACTCCTAGAGATCACCCAGTATCCTCCTGTTGTCCCGGAAATCACTTCCAGCCCCAGTCAGCATGCGCACCTTGGAACCCTGCTATGTGTACCCAATAAGTAGACACAACTACCTTGAATTGAGTACAGCAATAATTAACATGTTGTTGTAAAACATAGCCTCATATATCCACAGAACTGCATTAACATAGATAAACAGATACATGTATACAACCCAACCTTTAATTCCCATGGCAGCAATCGTATTGATGGGATTAGTTAGTTGTTAGTTGTTTGACAGCCAGGCTGGAGGCATCCTTGGGGCCCTGTATGACAGGTCATTCTGTCACATATCTCCCCTTTTAAAAAAATGACTGAACTGGGGCCAGACCCCAACCTGGTCTGCAACCAGTTCAGTCAGGGAGCACAGTTGTGGATGCAGGGAGCTGGCAAGAGGCACCTGTCTCACTAACCAGTACTGGGGTGCACTTGAAGAGTGGGGAGTTCGGGTCCCAGGTAAGGACAACAGTCCCACTCACCAGGGCAGGGCGATAGGGTCCATAATCTGTGGGTAGCAGGCTTGCTTTCAGTCCTCTCCAGTGAATAGTGGCTGTAACATCTAAAGGTAATAATTAGGAGGGGTGTCAACATACATTTTTTTCATTTAGTGCCCTTGGATTCGTACAAGTTCAAATTGTAACTAATTTTGTCAAATTTGTAAATTTTTACAACTAGTAGGGAGCCCCAACAAATAAATGAAAAGAAAGGAGAAAGCTTAAAATTGTCATTTGTAATTCATTGTTTTTTCCTCCGTTCCTCTTACTCTCTCCCTACCTTCTCCAACAACCGCTTCCGCGTATCCACATCCCTGTCTGTCCCCACTTCTCTGTCTCCACTTCTCATTAGACACTCTTCTTGTCTTTTCTTCCAGCGCTCTTCAGAGTACTTCCCCAACTGGGTGGAGCCTCCATGCATACAACCTCTTCCCCCCCATTGTATGGAAGTAGAAGGGGAAGTAGAGGTGGAGAAGCTAACATAAAAATATATAATATTGTTCATATTCAGCCTAGAAAATCTACAGCTTATATCCCTTTCCCCGACGATTACCTGAGTTATCTATGTACGTCACATCATTGATTTTCATGGGAAGAGAAGCAATTGCACCTGCATGCATGAGTCATATTCAAATATACTTCCTATGTGATCATTATGCTTGTTCTAAGTAACAATGCATAGAAATAGTGTCTAGCTCACATTTGGTGGTGACAGCAGCAGCAGGTGTTCATCCTGTGAAATAAATAGAATTCATTTCTACCTACCATTTCTATGGAAGCTATCCCACGATGTAAATGCCTACTGTTTTAACTCAGGACTGCACACGCCTGCGTTTAAGAATACAAAGAGAAAATCATGCATATAGGTTATTAACCAAATTAAAAGACATGCATAATAATCTATAGGTTCAAGGAAATGTTTGACTGTATTCAGCCCCACTAGAAGATTCTACGTGACCAGGGGCGTACCTAGAGTATTTGGCACCCGGGGCGGATCCTGTAAGTGGCACCCCCCCCACCAAATGTAAACACATCTACAAAATTATGTTAAGAATATTTATTGCACCAATTTGTAAACTGTATGTCAACTGTAAACAACAAGAAATCTGAAAAAATAAATTAATAACTTATAAGTAAAATAAATACGTTTAAATAACATTTACTGAACATATAATAGTGCTTTCTTTAATAATCCTCCAAAAAAAACAGCGTCCACATTACCCACATAGAACCTGACCAGCACCCAAATTACACACACACATAGGACGTGCCATCTCTGCCCCCAAACAGCCCAGCATGAGTCAGCATTGTTCCAAAACAGCCGAGTGTACGCCATCTTTGTCCCATGAACACGCTACCTGTGCCATCTTTGTCCCATAAACACCCTGCCTGTGTCATTTTTGTCCCATAAACACCCTGCTTATACCATCTTTGCCTTTTTCACAAATCAACTATACACCTATGATTAACACAAACACTTTTACAGTCACTCACTAATTCACTTTCATTCACACAATTCATTCACACAATCATTTATTCTTTCACACAAATTATTTACACATATTCATTGATGCATTCTCACAAATTCATTAATTCTCTCACTCATTCACACAATTCATCCACACATTAATCCATTCATTTTCGCTCTCTCATTCTGACTCTTTATTTCAATATTCTTGCTACCCTCCTTTCTCCCTATCTACCCATTCTCACCCCCTTCTGCCCTATCTACCCCTTCTCACTCCCTTCTCCCTATCTACCCCCTATTCCCCCGTCTCACTCCCTTCTCCCTATCTACCCCCTCCTAACTATCTACCCTCTCCCCCCTTTGAAGTTCACTTACCTTTCAGGAGTCCTGCGGTGGGGGTGCAAGGCCTCTGTCTCCCAGCTCTGTCACTGTATGGAACAGTATAGAGTGATGGGAGTTATGATGTACTTTAGAGCATAATTATATAATGAAAAAGACATTGGAAATGGTACAGCGTAACACCCATCACTCTCACACATTTACCAATCCACACTTACCAATCCACATTTACCAATCCACAGATTCCACGCATACCAATCCACACATACCAATCCACACATACCAATCCACAGATTCCACACATACCAATCCACAGATTCTACACATACCAATCCACAGATTCCACACATACCAATCCACTCTCACTGAATGATTTCCTACCTTTCCTCTTTTCTTCTTACAGCAGTCAGCTCCTTTTCTTCCTCTTCGCTCCTCTTCTTCTGTCTTCTTCCGGTTCAGAGGGCACGGACGGCGGTGGGCGCGGCTTCAGTGTTGTGCGCCGGGATCTGACAACAAACCCCGGCGCACAGCAGCAGTTGCCGCGTGGATCGCGAGGGAGCGGTATCGGAGGTCTTAAACAGACCTTTGGCTCCCTTGAGTGATTTTAAGCCGGTTCAAGGGAACCGGCTTAAAATCACTCAAGGGAGCCGGAGGTCTGTTAAAGACCTCCGATACCGCTCCCTTGCGAGCCTTCTCCTCCAGCGGCGGACATTACTGTCCGTCTCTGGAGGGGTGCCGGGTGCCGGCAAGTTGGCACCCCCTGATGAGCGGCACCCGGTGCGGACCGCCCCCCCCGCCCCCCGCTAGGTACGCTACTGTACGTGACATCACTTTGGATCAAAGTTCTTGTTATGCTTTTACACAGTAACAACTAAAAATATCATATTAACCTTTTCCACAACAATTATCCCTTACACCAGCATGCCACACTATTAACCCCTTTGCTTCATAGTTTTTTTTCCAGGCACTACAACAGTGAACTATAAATAAGTATAGCTGCACAAGTTTTTTGTTTAGAAATACATTTTAGTCCAAAGAGAAGCATCCTACTATCTACAGAAGAAAACAAGCAAGCACTATTTGGGTAAAATTGCTTCTAGTGCGAAAAAGAATAAGCCATTCTAACCAAGTATTTTTACAGGGCACTGATTTACAGTACAACTTGACTGGAAAGTAGCAGAATTGAAATGTGGTTAGTTCCTATAACATTCAGCAGAAATATTACTGCTTCCATGATGCTGGCTGAGCATCATGGTTAGTGCAGTCAACAGTAAAGCTGCAGATGCTAGCTGTGAACTACCATTCCTATGATTCTCAGCCAGCCAGGTGTCCGCCATAATGCTGACTGAGTATCATTGGAAGAGTAGTCAACAACAGCAGAGATTTTTTTTTTTTTTATTAAAAAAGACTAATGTTAGCTTCCCTCCCAGGACCCTTACACACATCTGCTCATAAACACACATATACACATACACTGCCCTTACACACGCCTCTCCATATACACTGCCTTTACACACACCTGCCCATAAACATACAAATACACGTACAGTACCCTTACACACACCTGCTCATAAACACACATCCACATGCACTGTCCTTACAGACACATATAAGCATACACTGCCCTTACACACAACTGCCTTTACACACACATATACACGTGCATTGTGCTTACACACACATATACACACACTGCCCTTACACAAATCGGGACAGTTGGGGGGCATGCTGATAAATTTCTCAATCCTGGAGTTTGCCCTTTGGGCTTGGGGAGGTGTGTCCTGGAGACAGCTGATGACATCGGATGGAGTAGGACTCTTGGCGCACGTAGTAGATTAACTGTTTGGTAGTTGGTGGGTCGTTTCAGTTATGTTTTATAATACTGGTGTTATGTTCCACTGGGCAAAAGGTAGGGGGCATATGAATAAAGCTGTTGTGTCTTTTGAGTGGGGTGTTTTGTGAGTTTCTGCTTAGGCTGTAATGTTTTATTATACATGGCAATTATAAAAAAATATATATATATATTTTGTTTTATAACTGATCCACTTATTTCAACATTTCCTTAATATAGTCTATGTGATATGCACAGGAATGTGTATTAAAGCCAGAGTTTTGCTGCTCTGTTAAGTGTTCTGTAGGATAACTGTATCAGCAACATTTTCTTAGTTCTTCAATAAATAACAGAAAGAAATGCAATCTTTATGTATTTTGCAAAGAAAGTTTACTCAGGAGGGCTCTTGAAATACCATTTACTGTAGAGAAAGTGTCCTCCACATAAACGATAAAATCATTACAGTTCTACAGATTCCAGATCAAACATTAATTGAACATCAGAGAAGAAAAAAGGAAACTAAGCCTTACTATTCCAGGAAAAAACGTAGAACAAAAATCAATTAAAAATAATCATTAGTCTATTTGTGTACATACCTACAAAAAATGCACAGTCCCTAGAAATACTGTATGTTCAGATGATGTAGCTAAAAGGTAATCAGGGAACAGAATGGGGGCAATTGAGGTTGTCAAGTCTGCTCCCCATTTTAGACAATTATCCAAACATGCAGATGGCTAAGGTGATTCATGAAGGTTTTAAGGAAGGTTTTAGGATTCCAGTTTATGCTTCTGAATGTGTTATATGGGTGGATAACATTATGGAAAGTCTGTAAATTATAATAAAAACATAGTTACGGATAATATTTCGAATGTATGGAATTAAGCTTTGGAAGAATACATTTTCATAGCCACCATTTTCAAGCTTTTATTAATCATCTGTTGCTTAGTTCCCAAATAGCATTTTAATTCACCCTTTATCTTTTTCTAGGGAGTTCTTTAAATGATGAAATCATTAAATCAAATTTTCTGGTGTCTTATACGTCTTTTGAAGACGCTCTGTAATTGGTAAACATTTGTGGGAGGAGCTCTTTGCTGACAAAGGTTGATATTCAAGCTGCTTTTAGACTGCTACCCACTCACTCTGTCTAAATTGTTAGGCTTTCAATTAGATTTCATTTCATTTTGATAAGTGCATGCCAATGGGTTCCTTTGCTTCATGTTTTTATTTCAAAGTTTCCTTGTCCTTCTTGGAATGAGCAGTTAGAATTGTTTCTGGTATGGAATCTACAACAGATTACTTGAATTACCGTACTTTTTATTTATTGGAAGGGCTAGGAGCAGTGATTGCTTTTTGTTCCTGAAATATTTCTTACAGCTGTCTGAGTATTCTGGTATTCCCTTGGCCAAGGATAAGACGGTTTTCTCCAAAATGTTTTTACAATTTTGAAATCATAATTCATATAGATATGTAACATAATAATTAAACTGCCTTTGAAGAAGATTGCCATGATGAGAGGTGTTTTTTACAGGAAGTTTTACATTCTTCCAAGGTCACCATAAGGACATTTTATGGGTTAATTGAATTTTGCTTCCAGGGTTATCCTGTTGGGCCAGATCTTTTTTAGACACCTTGGTAGATCTATTGCAGGGAAGAAGGAGCTCCATCATCTTGTAAGAGTAACCCAGCAGGTTAAGGAGAATTTGAGGGGATAGAACCTTCTTCTTCAAAAGTTAAATGGTTCCACAATTTAGCTGTGACTTTAGGTATAGCGACTCTCAGGACATTTTCACAGTAGGAGTGATCTCAAGGGTTTGCCATATTTTCACAAGGAAAATGGGCGACAGCTAGTGGGCCGAGTACGTGGGTGGAGGCAGGATAGATAAAAAATGATGGTATTATTAGAGCTATTTCTAGTAGTGGTGGCTTTGAAAGTTTGTGGTAAGGATTTAGCCAACAGAAGGATTTTGTTGAATTGCGACAATATCAGGGTGGTGTGGGTCATTAATACGTTAAGGGTGAAATCTATACCAGTTACCCTGCTCAGGTGTTTGGTAATTTTATGTCAAGGCTAGGCATATTCCTGAAAAGAATAAGTTGGTTGCTGATGCCTTGTCCTGCTTGGATTTTCAGAAGTCTGTTGCCTCGGGTAGAGGAAGAAGGGCTGACAGTTCCAGAGAGTTTATGGGACTTAACTCCTAGATACGTTTGTTGGCTAAACCATTATCCAGGGCTATGTGGGAAGCGTAAGCTAAAGCATTGAGGTCATGGTCTGATGTTATGACCAATGTTGGTCTTAACTCTCTGAAAGATTGGGTTCAAGTGGCTTTAGTATTTATACTATATTTCATCCGTAGGGGTTCTTTTAAGTGTGCCATAGACAGATGGATTTTCTAATGCATTTATTGTCACATTTTTTGGGGCACGCAGCTGAACAAGGAGGGTGGTGGCTGGAGGGGGCGCTGCCCTAGTTCAAGGCTTGGCGACCCCACAGGTAAATATATCACTGGATATGGGTAGATATGGGCATACCTTGGAATTCTCTGGGTTTGCACCTGAGTCTTCACCTGAAACACTTCTTCATCTCCAGGCCACCTACCTGGGGCTCTATCTCTTCAGTTTAAAACTGTGTTCATCTTGCAGATTATGGTTTTTCGTAAGCATTATCTAAGGCAGAAAAAAAAAAAGTGGTTTCTAAGAATATAAGAGTCACAAACATAGAAATGTATGCAAATAAGTACTTGTAAGGAACAGAAAATTGCATTTCACTATGTGACAAGTTGAGTGTCAGTTACTATGTGGGAACATTATTAACTAGACTGCAAAACCTTGAGACTCCTTTCCACAACTCCATAGGCTTTAGGGTGGCGTGTTTAAAAATAAATACCCGACATTGTTATTTATGTTTATTTCTATTCAATATAGCCAACGTCCATAAAGAAAATACAGAAGGATGTTTTACTATAGATAAGTAAAAAAAACTTTTTATGTATGTAATTTCTATCTCAAAAACATCAAGCTGACATAATCTGATAACCCTCAACATCCCAACAACAGATCATATGTACAATTTCTCAATTATCTACTCTAGAATTTTATTTATATAAAGGGATATTTAGTTAGACGGTATTTATGGAATTGTTTTTAGTGATGTGCTAAAAGGGATAGTATATCCATAGCCAATTATGTGATATCATAGAATTAGGGGTCATTTTCCTCTTGACTAAACATGAATTGTATTCTTAGATAAGAGCAAATAAACCCAAATCTGTCATTTTGAATGAAAAAAAATTGACATGATTATAGAATTATTTATGGGAATACTTTGGGCATTCAATAAAAGCAATTATGCTTGTAATACTGCATTTAGTTACAAAAGTGTTAAATTCAACAGAATAGGTTGGTTAGCAAAACTTACTTTATTTTAGACTGTCCATCAGATGACCCACAGTATAACAGTATGCAGGGGTGTAACTAGAAACCACGGGGCCCTGGTGCGAAAATTCCCTCCGGACCCAACTTCAGTCTGTGCCATCGTTGACCCCACACAACTGATCTGTGCCATTCCAAAATTACAACATATGTAAACACACAGATTATACACACTTAATCATACTCATTAACACACACTATATCTCACCCCACTTACACATCCATGCTTAAACACACATAATTAAACAAGTGTTAAAATATCAGCATTTGAAATACAATGCAATGTCTTGTGTTAAAAAATATATGGAGTAAATTGAATTGGCCGGATTCAAAGATGTCCCAAATAGGACAAGCTGGTAGGATGACCAGATGTCAACATTTCTAAGTTGAAAAACTGAATTATGCATGTCTTAAATGTGGCCTTTTAGCCCCCAAATAACTCACTTTACTCAGGAGATGTTGCTGAACACATTTGGGGTGTTGTTTTGAAGTGACATGTACCAGGAGCTGTAAATGTACACCTGAATACAAAAAAAAATGACTACTACAAACATTGACAATGACTGGTGGTAAAATTAGTGCATGTAAAGAGTTAAAATACCAGCATCTAAAAAAACCTGGGGTGTGTAGTTTTCAAAAATATATGCTGAATTGGTCAGCTTCAAAGATGTCCCTAATAACACATGGGGCAGAATGAACAGATTTGAAGAAAATGGTTTTGAAATAGCAAAAAGCTTCCTGAAATATAATTTGCTAAAAAAAACATAAAAACATTGGGTATTACTAAACTAGCAGGTTTTTTTTTCATTAGTTTTGGTAGATGAGTAAAAGCTTTTTCAAATAAAAGTAAGAAAGTTTTTTTTCAACTTTTCACCATATTTTTTATAGTAAATTAGATTATGGAATCAAAATATTAAGAAGAAAGCCATTCTTGTCCTGAAAAAAGCAAACAATAAATAATTTGTGTAGCTACACTAAATGAGAGAGAAGAAAATTACAGCTCAACACATGCACCACAAAAATATTAATACAGCCTCGGTCAAGAAGGGTAAATAAAAAAAGCCCAGTCCTTAAGGATTTTGCCTTTTTTCCTAACTTTTCTGGAAAGAGACAGAAAAGGGACAGTACAGAATCCTGATCAAGTTTTTGCTTTTCACCATCACCATCCTGACCGCCCTAAACCTGCTAGAGTCGGAAGGCCTCCCCTCAGGACGGGGTACTGTCAGGGTCCTCAGCAAGGACCCCAACGAAGCGATTCACTTGAGTACCCGCCAATGGCGGGCACCAGTTCCCACGCCGCTGCCGTCCTCACTGCTGCTCCGTCGGCTGCTTCGCCGTCTGGCGCGTGCCCCCCCCACCTCTCTTTGTGGATTCCTGAATGGAGAAGGCAGGGAATGTGCGTCAACGACATTACGCACGGAGGCGGGGCGACCCCTGGTGGTAGCTTTAAAAACCAGCACTGAGTATCACTCAGGGCTCAGTTATTGTGTTGCTGCTTTTTCCTATTGATTCCTGTTGCTGAACCTTGGCTATTGTATACCGTTTATGCTGATTTCTCCGTTCCTGACCCTTGGCTATTGTATACCGTTTATGCTGATTTCTCCGTTCCTGACCCTTGGCTATTGAATACCGTTTATGCTGATTTCTCCGTTCCTGAACCTTGGCTAATAAATACCGTTTACGCTATTTTCTCCAATCCTGAGCTTTGGCTATTTATTCCTGGACTTGCTGAGTTACCATCTGCCCTCACCGCTGTGAGGTATCCTGCATACCAGGTTCCTCACCCCGAATCCCCGACAGGTAATTAATGTATTGTAGCAGGGGACGAGGCCACAAAAAATCACATGAATGCTGAACCTCAGATCAGGATTTGCGGCAGATGGTCTTGTTTCAGGACAGTGACAATGGCACCTTAAAGTCTGTATCAAACTTTTTGTATCACAGCACCAGTCAATATTTCCTTCATATAAATAACTTAATTTGTAAGTGAAAACTACTATTTTTCTGCCTGCAGAGATAACATTAACACTTATCAAGGTCCTAGAGTGTTATGCTGATGCAGGCAACGCAGGTTTGGACCCACTAAGCAGGTATGGTGACGTATACGCCAGGTAGTAGTGCAGCAGGTAGGTAGATCGGGGTCAGGGGCAGAGAAGGGTAATCAGGGACAAGCCGAGGTCGGGGTAGTCAGCGCAGGTGCAGGGTCAGGATACAAAGCTGAGGTCAGGTCAGGCAGCACAGGATCAGAGTCAATAAACAAGCCGAGGTCTGGTACACGTAAATCAAGCAAAAGGGAAACAGGAACACAGAAGGCACAAAACACCCAGAGTACTACTTATGAGACTCGTAGAACGGGCACAATAGAATGGCACTGGGAGGTTTAAATAGAGCCCTGTCAGAACCCACGGCGGGGTTCTCGCCGGCATTACTTACCCGCTCCGGGTAGACGGTCCCGCGCCACGGCTGTCGCGTTCTCCTCAGCTGGCCGCGTGGTTTGTTCTAAGCGCGCGCGCCCTCACAAAACTTTATGTGTTCCCTGTCTCAGCCGACGGGGGACGCACACGAGTGACGTCACGTCTATGGGCGTGGTAATCACTAGCGGGAAGTTTAAAAACTGAGCACTGAGACTCATTCAGTGCTCAGTTATTGTGCCTTGTACTTCTAGTATCCTGTATTTTCCTTACTGCCATTTTCGTGTACCAGACCCCGGCTATTCCTGACGTGCCTTCTCGTGTACCAGATCCCGGATATTCCTGACGTGCCTTCTCGTGTACCAGATCCCGGATATTCCTGACGTGCCTTCTCGTGTACCAGACCTCGGCTATTTCCTGACGTGCCTATATTGGTGGTGTGCCCCAGTTGTTACCTCCATACCGGGTTTCCACCTATATTTTCTGTCACCGTTCCTGTCGTCTCACAAGCCCAAAGGCGGGGAGAGGGGAACAGACCAATGACGGGACAGATGTCATCATCGTGACCGACGCACGCAAAACGGCGGCGTCGCGATGGCAACACATAATAAACAAACTCTGTCTGTGTTACTTCTGCGAGAAACGTGGAGGAACCACATAGGCAGAGGATTTAATGTTCGTGTGCCGCAAGTGTGAGCTGTTACAAGGCGGTGGGCGTATCCCTCCAGTGCGCACGCCCCTCCGTGTATGTGCCACTCGCACGTCAGTACACAGAGAGGACGAGTGGCACAGTGGAGGGACCGCCCACCAGCGGCAGGAGGACACGGGACTCTGCCAGACGAGGTAGGCATGACACAGGGATTATGTTCAAGCCCTTATACCTATTGCTAACCATGCATTTTTTTAATTCACTTGTTTTTTTGTTTTTTTTTTACGTAATAAAATATTAACGCTTCCTACGGGTTGCTATGAAAATATTTTTATTTATTTTTTTATCCAATTTCTAGTCTGTGTCATAGATTGAGTTAGAATATCAAGGCAGGGCATGTGAACAAAAAGTTTTGCAAGCAATCACAGAATCCATGTGGGACACATGAGGAAAAACCGAAACAATTGATGTTGTAGATGAGTGAGTCCAAGCCTTTAATAAAAATCACCTACTAACAAAGTTAAGCAAAAAACTATAAATAACTGCTATATTAATAACAAAAACTGATAGGTATTTCTTCAAGAATCAAAGTGAACAGCGGCACAGAAAGAGAATAAATCTTCCGTGTCAGTTTTTGGACATTGCATTATATGAAGAAAAGCACTCATAGACAAAAATAAAATTTCTTCCTCTTTACATCTAGTATGCAAATAACCTCACATCTAAGAAGCTTTATATCCACTCTTTGCTGTGGAGATACACTCACTAGCCACTTTATTAGGTACACTTGTTCAATTGCTTGTTAACACAAATAGCTATTCAGGGTTTACAGAGGATGGTCTGAAAAAGAGAAAATATCCAGTGAGTTGCAGTTGTGTGGACGAAAATGCCTTGTTGGTGTCAGAGGAGAATAGGCAGGCTGGTTCAAGGTGACAGAAAGGCAACAGTAACTCAAATAACCATTTGTTACAACCAAGGTATGCAGAATACCATCTCTGACACGTCGAACCTTGAAGCAGATGGGCTACAGCAGCAGAAGACCACACCGGGTGCCACTCCTGTCATCTAAGAAAAGGAAACTGAGGCTAAAATTCGCACAGGCTCACCAAAATTGGACAATGGAAGACTGGAAGAACATTGCCTGGTCTGATGAGTCTCGATTCCAGCTGCGACATTCAGATGGCAGGGTCAGACATTCAAACAACATGAAAGTATTGATTCATCCCTTAATGCCAATTGAGCATTGTTTAAATGTGACAGCCTACGTGAGTATTGTTCCTGACCATGTCCATCCCTTTATGATCACAGTGTACCCATCTTCTGATGGCTGCTTCCAGCAGGATAATGCAGTATGTCACAAAGCCCACATCATCTCAAACTGGTTTCTTGAAAATGACAATGAGTTCACTGTACTCCTATAGCCTCCACAGTCACCGGGTCAACAGAGCACCTTTGGGATGTGAGAGATTTGCATCATAGACATGCAGCTGACAAATCTGCAGCAATTGCGTGATGCCATCATGTCCATATGGACCAAAATCTCTGAGGAATGTTTCCAGCACCTTGTAGAATGTACTTTTTGCACAGTAAAGTTTAATTAGTGTTGTTTTTGGTATTAACAATTCATATAGACAAAAATAAAATTTCTTCAACATTTCAAAAATACACTCTTATTATGTGTTTGAGAGCAGACAGAAATTTCCCGGTGGGCCGGTTGCTCCGTGGGCCGGTCGGCGGCAGACAAACCTTCAAAACAGCCGCTGAGCGGCTGTGAGCGGTATTGAAAGCGGTACCCAGGACGCCTCCTCCCGCCACCGGCATCTATTTACATTAAGGGGGCCGGTGCACACACCGCGCCACCCAATGGCAGTGCCTCAGCACTTCGTCCCACGTCTTAAAAGTGATGGGACGAAGAGCTGAGGCCCGACCATTGGGCCGTGCGGTGCATGAACACCGGCCCCTTTAACTTCATGAATGCCAGCCTCCACCCGCTGCCCCCACCAGACACCAGAAGCAGTGGTTAGTCGGGGGGGGGGGGTATATGGGGGCTTAAGGTTTTTCTGGAGGCAGAATGCCCCATGATATGCCTTTTAACCCCCTTCATGCCACTCTGCCTCTAGAAATGCCTTTTAACCCCCTATATGCCACTCTGTCCCATCATATGCCTTTTAACCCCTATATGTCAGAGTGGCATATAGGGGTATAAGGCATTTCTGGAGGCAGAGTGGCATAAAGGGGTTAAAAGGCATATCACGGGGCAGAGTGGCATATAGGAGGGTATAAGGCATATCAGGGAGGCAGAGTAGCATATAGGGGGTATAAGGCATTTCTGGGGGCAGAGTGGCAAGCCTGGGGGCAGATGTGCATAACTGGGGGGGGGCAGGTTGGCAAATAAAAGGAAATAAAAACAAAAAAATATTTTTCTCAATCACAGCTTTTATAAAATAAAAAGAATATCATGAAGAATAATGTGATCACTGTTTTGTTCCACTGAATAAAATGGAACCTTTTCAACTTAAATTGTTTGCAGTAGCAAATGTTTTGATTCCATTCTGTCTAATGTATTTATTAGGGCCTTTTAACACTTTTGCTTTCTGGCATTTTAATGCAAATAATGTGATGAAATGAATGTTTTATAGTTATTTGTATAACAGATAGTGTGACTCGGGTATGTATAAGGTGTGTGTGTGTGGGTACAAGAGCTCGACCGTGAGATAAACTACATGGGGCTGGTCTCCAAATGCTTTTCATTCCCAGTCTGGCCCTGACTGTGCCTAATACTCAAGCCAAGCCACAATATGCTGCAGATATCACTCATAGGCTTTGAAAATCAAATCTGATTACTAGGTCTGCTCCAACCAGGTCCTGCCCTGATCCTACCCATCCCAGCTAGTCCAGTACCTACTTATGTTTTGCACCACCTCCTTAAACCAGACACACCACCATCCTGCTTTCTAAAAGGAGAAAGAGAGAGTTCAAACTGGCCTAGCCTGAATAGTTTCTGGGAAGTATGTTAATGAGTTTATGGTGCCACGAAAACCTAAATATCAACCTCAATATCATTTGTATTAAGTCAAGTAATACCTTTCGTGTTTTTCTTCTTTTGTCCTAAGTGTGTCTATTTTTCCCAAGACTCCCGCTCATCAGCTCTGCAAAATTAGCAATCGTCTTTTGTTATTCAAATGCTCAAAATGTTCTATTCTTAGTAACATTTTCTTTGTATTGCAGGTATACCTAAACACAATCATTGTTTGAGCAAAATCAGTCAAGTGGAACAGCAATGCACCTTAGTAAGGGTGCACCAAAAGATAACAGATCACTAACTTTACATTTACATACAAATAAAAAATAAACCTTTACCTTGCCTCATTAGCAGTGCGGATTTTACTGAATTTGGAAGAAGCATGAGATATCCCTGTAACTGACATCTATCTTACTGTTAACTAACTGGCCGTTACAAATGGGGTTTACAAAGCACTTAAATGGCATATGAAAACACAACTTATACATATGATTTTGTGATCTCATCTCATTTCCCATTTAATGCATATAAGCTGAAAACCTAGTGGCTCAATAATTTTTCATACCCATGTAACGCTGTGTTTACATAAGCAGCATATATATTTATATATTTATTTTAGTAGCCCAATTTCTGTACATTTTAGCCATTTTTACCATATGTGGGTTAAATTAAGATTCCCCTTTTCTGTGTTTGATGCATGCACAGAAATTACACATATTATACATATTTGCACCCATAAAATTTACATATTTTATTTCCAGAGGGCCACATGCATCCCTTAAATCATACCCTATAGGGTAGTATTTTTTAATATTTCTAGCATAAGGGGTTTAGGTATAGTGAACAGGAGCAGTGTGTCATACTTTTTACATGTAGTGCTAAGGCAATTGGATGGAAGGGCTTTTTCTTTTTTGGTTTTATTACTATTTATATTTTTTGGTACTGTTAGCGGAATATGGATAGAGATCCCTTTAAGAATCCCGCATACATCTTATGTATACCATTGATGTCACAATGACATCACTCAGCACGTGATCTTTCAGCAGTTTTTTAGACAGACCCTGCAGGGGATATCCTGTCCTCTAGTAAGATCAGCAGTGACGGAATGTTCCGATCGAACGATCCGGCATTCCTTATGTAGTGGCGTACCGACGCAATGCTGGCTTCTGCTGACAGGGGGTGGGGGGGTCCAGGCTGTAAAAGACAGCCTGATCTTCTATGCAACAAAGTCAGGACGTACCGGTAAGTCCTAATGGCCATCTTGCCACAGTTTTTCAGGACATACCGATACGTCCATAGGGTAAGGAAGGGGTAAACGTAATTTTATATACATTCTTAAAATAAATTAATGACTCATCTTAGGTAGAAACTACAGGTCTAGAATTGAAACTACCGGTCTCTGCCATGGTCTGGCAATTTTACAGCCACGTATTGACTCCTGTTAAGACCTCTGCAACGTTTACTGACCTAGAGCTGAAGGCGACTGGCAGTGAGTATATCACTGGCAGGAAATATCCAATTAATACATTTAAATCTAGTGGTTTGTAAACTTAAAGGAACAGGGACTTTTTTCATGAGGATCATACATTCCAAACTTCCATTCTGGAAAAGCAGCACACCCATCTTGCTGCAAGCATGTAATCTCTTTTACCAGACCCCATCGCACTGCATGCACACTTTCTCTGCAACTCTACCCTTAGCGTATCCCTCCCAGTCTCTCTGCCAAGATGTAATCTAAAAAAGATGGCTGCATTGCAGCAGGGATCTTTGCATAGTGCGAACACCATTGGGCAAGACAGCAGCAGAGGGTCCCTAAAGTGGGCAGTTACATGGCATGTAGTATGTTTTATGTTATAAACATATAATAATTATGATCATTGTGACGGAGTGTGTCAGGGAACTGCCCGTCAATGGGACTTCTGGAGAGGACTGAAAGCAAGCCTGCTACCCACAGATTATGGACCCTGTCTCCCTGCCCTGGTGAGTGGGACTGTTGTCCTCGCCTGGGACCTGAACTCCCCAGTCTTTAAGTGCACCCCAGTACTGGTTAGTGGGACAGGTGCCTCTTGCCAGCCCCCTGCATCCACAACTAGGAGTGATGGAGCTGTGCTCCCCGACTAAAGTGGTTACACACCCGGTTGGGGCCTGGCCCTAGTTCAGTCTTCTTTTTAAAGGGAAGATATGTGACAGAACTCCATTGCTGGAGCAGATACATCCCCTTCCTGAGAGTTGCAGTCTCGTGGACGCTTGCTGTGGGGGAAGTGTGGGGGGTCACTTGTAAAAATGCAGGTTGACATGTACAAAGATTATCTGCTCACACCATAGGAGGCCCCTTCTATAGTCATTGTTTCCCTGCACCTTAAATTGGTTAATTTTATAACTTCTGTTAAATCTTAATCTTGTGTGATGTAATTCAATTATGTGCTGATGTGATTGAGCCCTTTTGTTCTGTTTAAACCCAACTGTTGTCTTGATGTTTCTGTGGATAAATATGCTATATTCTGTTCAATAAAATGTTCATTCCTGCTGTACCCAATTCAAGTTGTGTCTACTTATTGGGTACACATAGCAGGGTTCCAAGGTGTGCATGCTGGCTGGTGCTGGAAGTGATTTCAGGGACAACAGGAGGATACTGGGTGATCTCTGGGAGTGACTACAGCTCTCTTGTTGAACCCGTTACAATAATGTTTGTTTAGTTCAGGGAAGAAGTGTTGAATGCATAAGGGTAAGTTGTCAAAGATAAGGAAATGTTAAAGGGGATAAAGCCCTGAACTTCCTCCTGAACCTTCTAGTTCATAGTACAGGAATTCACCGTGCCAATCTACCCTGCAGCCATAAAAATAATTCAGCCACCTATGCCTCCTGCCTTCACCAGAATAGGTGACTTTCAAGGTTCTGTTGCACCTACTCTGGTACAACTATAGCAAAACCACAAAAATTGGCCTGACTTCAACACTCAAAAGATTAAAAGCTAATTTGATGCCTGAATTAATGCTTGGTTGACAAATATGACCTGTATTCTTTTGGATTTGATATTAGCTTGTCTTCTGGTACACCATCTTTACTCCATCTTTCAACTGACCATCTGCACATCTTTTGAGCGGTCTTCATTTTGCCATGTGTGATCACAGATCCTGTCTCAGAAAGAACAATGCCTTATTCCAGTAAACAGGACATACTCCTGGTTGTTGAGCTTGTCCTTGTAAGTTTGGGAATGTTGACACATATGAACTCACTGTCATGTAAATATTTAATTACATTTCTTCAAGAGTTTAATTTTATTATCCAATTCAAATGAAAAACCCAAGTAAAATATTGATGAATGTAAATCCTGAGTGGGCTATTGTTCTCTTTCTGTTTTCTTAAATGGCACACCCTTACCTGTTATGATGGCTCCTTTTTCCAAACACATTTATTCCATGGGAAACAAAGCCAACGCTAATGTTGACAAATTGGAAACTCACCTAAAACTCGACAAATGTGTTTCTCTTATCTGAAAACTCATGTTATTGAAGTAATGTTTTGCTATATACTGTAGATTATAAAGAGTATGAGTTAGCAGAGTGTATTATTTTTATTTTATTTGCATGGCTCCGTGAAGTCCTTACAATAGCACATATATTTATGGCATACTAAAAATATTTTTTCTTAAAAATGTTATAGTCCTAGAATCTTGCATGTGTTGTTACATGAATGGTATGTTTTTACACAGCCAAAGTATAAGGTATTGTTTGCTTGTTTGTGGGAAACATTGCCACTACTTTAGTAATATGACCACAAAGAGTTTAGGTTATGTATCAAAGCGTTTCTCGCCCTAGGCTTCATAAGTGGAAAGTATTGCAAAGCATCGCCAGACCCCATCAGACATAAGTATATATGTAATAACTGAGAAAATGTTTTTCTTGATTTTAACAAGATCCCAACTTTTCCTTTAATAAACAGGATGTAATCAAATCACTTCATTGAATTTCTTGCATTCATTCTAACCTTCTAGTCGTCCTTATGCCCATACATCTTTATGCAGAGGAAGGTGACACTTTTAATGAATATTACTTTTGTACTGGCAGGTTTTATTTATGCATTTGTAACCAAAGTGACTTAAATTCAATACGTGATAATCACAACAGAATTTTTTTAATCCCGGTGATCCACTAACTGAAATCATCTCTCATATTCACAGTAATTTCATTTCCTTAGAACAGGCATTTTTTTGAAAATATTTTGCTTCTTCTACTACAAAATGTAAAGTTTACTCATTCTACACATTTCTATGAATGACTCACAAACTATTTGTGAGAATTTAGTTTCAGTGCAAACTGTCTTGTACATTTGCAAATCAGTGCCCAGACCACCAGTACTCTATTGTTTTCAGTTGCTAGGCAACCTGATATTGTTCAGAAGTTTTTGTGAGCATGGTTCAGAATGCTACATTCTTTGTTTATCGAGGAGGTGACCTCCTTACAAGCCTTTCGCTATAACAAAGCTGGACAAGTTAATTCTGCCCCCCCCCGTCACAGGGCTGATTGCCAGGACAATAAAATGGGAAACTCCAATGAGCGCACCACTTAAACTCAAAGACCAGCTGAAATAACATAACTATTTCTATCCAGGAAGTATCATCATTTATAAGATAACTGTTCCCGGAACCAGAAACTTCAATAAATAGATGCTTACTAGGCTTAGTTTTGTACATATGTGTATTTAAAGGTAAATCCATAGGTGTTGAAACAGGGAAACCCCAAATTGGCTGCTAGGTACAAACATTCCGTTCCCCATATCCATTTTTTCTTTCTGTCTCGCATATACCCCCCCATAAAGATGTCGGCTTGGTGCAATGAATCACCCATACCTCCTTGCCTCAAGATTTTTGCCCCAAGATTCTAAAGCCTCATGTCACATATATTAGAATTTGATCCTTACATAATGCCTTGATACAAATGCCAAAACGCATAAAGCGAGACAGATAGCAGTATATTATTATTACCTATATTCTCTTTTCATGTATTTTTTAGTGCCAAGGCTATGACCAGGCATTATAGTAGACTGAAATGGTGTACAGTAAAGGAAGTTGTCATGCATACAGTCTAAAATAAAAAAACAGTAGTGATAATATTACTGTAGCTGTAATAATACATAATAAAACACTTTTAATCCCTATATTATGCCTATTTGATATATCCAATAAACCCTCTTGGATTCCCATTCCAATTATATATGTGCACATCTGGGAACTTTCCAAAGTTGAGTATCTGGTGCTCTCTCTCTTCTTGGACAGTGGTTCTCTGAAAGGGCACGGCTAGCCTCTTAAAAACCCTTTGGGAGGTGGATGCGTGTGGGTCCAAACACTGCTCTCCTGCCTGGAGAAAGAATAAATTGAGGTGGAGGCCAGGAAAAGAAGGGCTTTACCAGGAGATTTTGGGTTTCACCTGGAGTGTTCCGAGGTATGTATATGTGGAACATATTTAACTCCCTAAGTTGGTTTATCTATGACTTCTTACCAAGACTGAATCATACCCTAATTGGCTTACCTAACTGACTACATCCACTTCTGGAAAAATACCTGGAAACTCTCCATGTTTGACCTGTTGTCTTAGCCCTGTAGCCCTGCTTCTCTAGGTCAGTTTCATATTTCCCCAGGTAGGGGAGTGATGCTTGATGCCCACTATTGTCCCCTTTTCTGCCTACTCCACACCCATTTCCCCACCACCCTCCATCCTAAGGCTGTCTGGGGCTAGCCCTACCCATTCACAAGATGGAAAGCTCCAGGAAGCCTACCATGGGCGTAGGAACCCCTAAAAATCTTGGGGGGACAGCATTTTCCCCCATCAGATCCCCACTTTCTCACACTATCTACCCCCTCTCCCCCTTTCTTACTATCTACCCCCCTCCCTACCCTCCCTTCTCACTAGCTACCCTCTCCCCACCCTCCCTTCTAACTAGCTACCCTCTCCCTTTCGCCCCCTTCTCACTAGCTACCCTCTCCCTACCACCCCCTTCACACTAGCTACCCTCTCCCTACCTACCCTTCTCACTAGCTACCCTCTCCCCACCCCCCCTTCTCACTAGCTACCCTCTCCCTAACCCCCCTTCTCACTGTCTACCCCAGGGGTGTCCAAGTTTTTTCTGAAGTGGGCCACTACATCAGAATTGTATACGTGCGCGGGCCGCACTCATTTTTCACTGTGAGAAAATATGGCCTTTAATAAAATATGCAGATTAAAATAAAGTAAATGACACAAAACCTTTACTTTTCCTCTCACTGATTTCTGGGCCTACAAATTCAGGACTCAGCAATCACACTCCTATCATACCCAGGCAGCCAGTACATGCTGGTACAGGGTGGCTCTAAGTGATGTGCAGACCCCATACTGCTGGCAGCATCAATACACAAGGGGGGCAGCTAGCTAGGTTTCAGCATGTACTGGCTGACTTGGCATGATAGGAGTGTGATTGCTAACAGCAATCACAGTCCCATCATGCCTAGGTTCCAGCACTTACACATCCAACCAGTAAATGCTGTAACCTAGGCATGATGGGACTGTGATTGCTGTTAGCAATCACACTCCTATCATGCCAAGTCAGCCAGTACATGCTGGTACAGGGTGGCTGTAAGTGATGTGCAGACCCCATACTGCTGGCAGCATCAATACACAAGGGGGGCAGCTAGCTAGGTTTCAGCATGTACTGGCTGACTTGGCATGATAGGAGTGTGATTGCTAACAGCAATCACAGTCCCATCATGCCTAGGTTCCAGCACTTACACATCCAACCAGTAAATGCTGTAACCTAGGCATGATGGGACTGTGATTGCTGTTAGCAATCACACTCCTATCATGCCAAGTCAGCCAGTACATGCTGGTACACGGTGGCTGTAAGTGATGTGCAGACCCCATACTGCTGGCAGCATCAATACACAAGGGGGGCAGCTAGCTAGGTTTCAGCATGTACTGGCTGACTTGGCATGATAGGAGTGTGATTGCTAACATCAATCACAGTCCAATCATGCCTAGGTTCCAGGACTTACACATCCATTCTATCACACACACACTCATTCATTCATATACTCATTCATTCACAGATTCATTCCCTCAATCACGCATACTCATTCAAACACCCTCCCCACCCCCTTACCTGCACTGCAGCTCCTCGATGCCGCTCACAGTCTTCAGCAGAGGGCGCGGCAGTACAGAAGACCCTCCCACAGGTAAGTAGCATGGCTCGAGGTGTGGACCGCGTAAGATCGGTTGCCCTGGCTGCCGATCTTACGCGGGCCGCACCTCGAGGCAGGGGAGGGCTGTCAGCCTAAGGCCTGGGGGGCAAGTCTAGTCAACTGGCCCATTGCACCATCAAAGCGACTGCGATCGACATTGAAAGCGGCCGTCGTGTGGCAGTCACTCCACCAGCGCCTAATGAAATTAAATTGGCCGGCGTGCACGCACCGCATGCCTCAGCTCTTCATCACACCCCTTTTAAGACGTGGGAAGAGGAGCTGAGGAATGGCCGTTGGGTCTGACAGCCGCATGATGCAGGGGGGTACCTAGAGTATTTGGCACCTGTGGTAGACCCTGTATGTGGCACCCCCACACACACACACACTTTAAAACTGCATAGTTTCTATGGTTAGGCAAACATTGACAGGGGTACAGCATATTTGTTATCATTATATGCTTAGGGATTACGCGGTACCACCGTCAATGTGTGCCTATAGATTAAGCCAGACACTGACAACCCCTATCACTATATACTAAGCCAAACATTGATGTGGTGTAGGCTTACCACTTTAGTGACTGGCATAGTACATAGTAGGGATGCACCGAAATGAAAATTCTGGACTGAAACTAAAAATTCAGCATTCACTTGGCCAAAACTGAAAAAAAAACAAAAATAAACCTTTAAAATACTTTATTAAAAGTAACACCAAAATTAGACAAAAAAATCAACAACAATATTAACATATATATATATATATATACACATATATATAACAACAATCACAATCCTATCATGCCCAGGTTCTAGCATGTGCTGGCTGACTTAGCATGATAGGAGTGTGATTGCTGTTTGCAAATATATATATATATATATATATATTAATACTGTCATTGAATTATTCTGTCCAATAAAAGTGTTAACACACCGAAGTTGGACCAAAAAATAATTTATAACAGCAATCACACTCCTATCATGCCTAGGCAGCCACTACATGCTGGAATCTGGGCATGAAAGGAATGTGATTACGGACTCCCTATGCCAAGCTATCCCCCAACACTTACACATCCATGCTATCTGAAACCCTCATTCACAAACATTCAGCATAACACCCATCACTCTCACACACTTACATTCAGCATAACACCCATCACTCTCACACACTTACATTCAGCATAACACCCATCACTCTTACACACTTACATTCAGCATAACACCCATCACTCTCACACACTTACTAATCCACTCTCTCCTACCTTTTCTTCTTTCACTCTCACTTTTCCTCCTCCTCCTCTTTTTCTTCTACTTCTTCTTCTTCCTGTCCTTCCGGTGCACTGAGCGCGGAAGACGGTGGGCGTGGCTTCAGTGTTGTGCGCCGGGATTTGACATCAAGTCCCGGCGCACAGCCACAGTTGCCGCGCGCATCGTTTCTGAAGGCGTGCCGGCATGGTGGCACCCCTCAGATGAGCGGCAGCCGGGGCGGACCGCCCCCCTCCCCCCCCCGCCAGGTACGCATGACGGCCGCATTCAATCCTGCTCGCGGCCGCTTAGTTTTTAACTTTGCGGCCGCAGCCGCATTGAATGCTCGTCTGCCGGTCGTCCGTCCGGCCCACCGGCCCGGATTTAGGGTGGCCTGGGGGGCAATTGCCCCCCTGCCCAGCCCGCCCCTGCCTCGAGGTCTCGCGGGCCGCATTTGCGGCGTTTCTATTGGGGGGGTTCCTACGGCCCTGGGGGGGGATTTCTTAATTATCGGTCCCCCCCCGCATGAGTTACTGGGGGGGATCTGTCCCCCCCGTCCCCCCCGGTTCCTACGCCCATGCAGCCTACCCTGGGAAGTTCCCAGGAATGGATATGCATAAAAGTGTTGCAGTCACAAAGGTATTGAAAAGCATCTGTCTAAAGTAGACAATTTGTAAAGACATTTATTTTAAGACAGTAATTCATCAATCACCAAACACTAACTGATGCTTCCATTGTCCTAGCTAACCTGATGGAACACAGTCAGTAAAATGGATAGAAAACTCCCTGGGACACACAGGTTACAAATCCGATGCACAACCTTCCAGAAACACCTCCATCAAATGCTCTGCCACTTCAACAGTTTCAAAATGCTGGGTCCCTCATTAAATAAAGTGGGAGATATGTCATCTTGATAAATATGTTATTGATACGTATAGGTAATCATTTCTAATTTAACCCCTTAATGACAAAATGCATTGTTTTCAATGGGTTTAGGGACCGCCCATTGTCCTTAAGGGGTTAATAATTTATTTAACCAGTAGTGCATATGTTTCTGACAAAGAAACATAAAATTTGACGATAAAGAACCATTTAGCCCATCTGGTCTGCCCATTTTAACTGCTCTAAAAACCTGAAACCTTACTTGGTCGGCATTTTAAACTTCGCCGACGGCATAATCTACGACCCCCCCCCGGTACTTACCTTTAAACAGTCCTGCGGCGAGTCTCCCTGCTCTGCCACGGTGCCGGCTTGTAATGCTGAGCGCCGGAAATTGACGTCACTTCCGGCGCTCTGCATTACAAGCCGGGACCGAACAGGGAGACTCGCCGCAGAGGAGAGAGAGAGAGGGGCGCCGAGCGGGTAAGCTAAAACCACTCGGTGCCCCTCTCTCTCTCCTCCGCTTCAAAAAAAAAAAAGCGCTTGGGGCGGCAAAGTGCCGTCCCTTCTAAAGTGCCGCCTGGGGCAATTGCCCCAGTCTGCCCCATTATAGGGCCGGCCCTGAGTTGGAGCATAGGGTGTGCCCAGAAGCTCCGCCTTTTGCAAAAGTGCACCTGGAGGCCAGGTTCATGGAGATAGGCCAGAGAAGAAGCTAAGCTGCGGGAAAAGGAGAAGTGGAGTATGTAGAAAGACATTGACAGAAAGTGTGAATGAGCATGAATAAGAGCGTGAGTGAATTTATTAAACATGCTATAACATAATGGCTTTGGTGTTTGGGGGGGCAGCATTTCATCCTATGACCCAGGCAGCACAAGGTTTTGGGCTGGTCTTGCAGGAGTCCCCAGTCATTGTCTTCTGTGATCCCCTTCATTAAACAACTCTCTCCAAAGAGAGCCTAGATCACCTGGGCCCCACTCCCTAGAACACTGAGGTCTCCAAGTGGACCTGATGGCCAAAAGGTCAGCTCATCTTCCCAACGCAGCCCTTAGTATCTGGGCAGCCTGCTCCACTGTGGCATTTTCAGTGCAAACCCCTACATACTGACATTGCCTTGTGTGTGAAATGCAGTGAGCACTGATTGTCTCTCGCTGGGGAATGGAGAGTGTGTGAACGTATACGAGGACGGGGGTGACATATTCTGTGCGGTTTCACAGGAATGACAGGTACTCCTTATACGACACCTTCCCCGTCCATAACCGAACGGAACACAATCCCCAAACCGAGCCCACCACACTGCCCTGCGCGCTCCCCCTCTGTGATTTCCGTGTCTCCTCCTCCTCTCATGTACCTGACACATCGCAGCCCTCCTTTTTCCTTCCCCCTCCCCGTTGTTGCTGCCTCTCCCCCCCTCCGCCTCACCCCTCCTCCTCTCCCAGTCATTGTGAGCACCCTGGGCTGGTGGAGCTGCTGTGGGAGTCGGGGCGGTCGATCCCGAGCAGACGTTCCACCGCTGGCTGGCGGGCTGTGCGCAGAACGCATGCTGCTCCATTGCATTGTCCTCCTGCCTTGTGTCCTGCGGCGCCGGGGTGTTGTCTGGTAAGCCCCGGCTCCCCTTTCTTCGCTTGTATAGTCTGCCTCGGTGATCGGGAAGAAGGGGCCGGCTCTGCTATCTGCTGGCGGGCACCGAAAGGCTGGGCTCTGTGTCCCTTACCGATCGGGGTGAGTGGTAGGATAATGGGGGATATCGGTGCAGTGGCTTCAGCCTTACCTTGCTAATCTTTTGCACTTATGTACATAAGGTGATGTAATGTACACATAGGTCAAAGTGGAATACTGATATATTGGACAGTGATCTACGGCTATCAAGCCAAGCAGATCATATGCACATGTATGTAAATGTATAAATTATAATATGTGATGTATATGTATCATGGTGCTTGACTGCAAAATGCTGGAGCAATTCCCATTTAGGTTTGGATTCTGATTTTTTTGGGGGGATATAGCTTTTTTCCACGCTGTGGGTTTCAGATCACTATTGGTGTTAGGTTACCCTAACAATCTGGTTTCATGTGTTCACTTTAAGAGACCTCCTGTGAGATCCTGACATGTAATACCATATGTGGCTGCCTTTGCATAATGGATATGTTTTCAGAACAGTGTTGTTTGTTTTCTAGTGGACTCCTGAAAAAGGTTTCCAAGTCAGCAGCTGGATGGGGCAATGCTCTGAAGTTTAGTTGTGTACTGAGTGGTGTATATGTAATCTATGAAGTGGATATGGCATTCTTTATCTTTATTGCATATATGTATAATATCTACTTCCCTGATAAACCAAGGTTTGCGCGCATGTGAAATGACTAGGAAAATGAAAATCATTTTGATTCATGATTGTCAGCAAAATGTTTGCTGGTAGGGATAATGGAGCTTATCCAGCAGAAAAGAGTGAGAGTGTCCATATACACAAAAAGTTACGATGTATTGAGCATTTTTTAATGTAGGAGACTTGTCTGTAAGGGGTATAGAGAAGATCCTTTACCAGTATGTGAGGTTTTGGTGGAACAGGAAAAAGTAGATTTCACTCATGGCTGGGGTGTAATGGACATCAAATAATATGATTATTCCTACTTTTCTTTAACATTTTTCTCAAGCTTGTGCTGTTGTGGAAATTATTTTGTAGGTATTTAAGCAAAAATTCCTTGCAGAGTTCCAGATGTGTTTCTGGATCGCCCAAGTAGTTTGTGATGTTGAAATAGGTTATCGTGTAGTTCTAGCTTACTGACCAATAACACACTAAATACCAATATAGAGAATTATAGTTGGGCTAAACAATGTAATTCTAATTGTGGCATAAGACCAGAGTGGCCTGACAGCAACCCCCCATAGACTACAACTCCCATCAGTTATGCTGAGGTAGAGTCTACAACATGACACATGTTAATGTTTTTAGTTATTATTAAAGTTCCTCCATACAGCCTCTAAGTTCCTCTTTTTTAGTCACCCAGTCGATAAGGCTAGCAATCTGGTAGATAAATGGGGAACTACTTGGTTCAGTTCTGGTCAGATACTTGGTGAGACGCCATATACTGGAGTATCTCATCAATGTGTTCTACTGAGGCCAGATCTTTTAGTAACACTGAACGTGCACAGACAGCCGAGAGGTAACATAGTGGTTTAGGTGGAAAAGAGACCTAGCCAAGTCTATTAAGTTCAACCTTTTTACCTATCCTGTCTGTTTTTGACCCAAATAAAGGTAAAGAAACCCCTCCAATTAAGCTATTTTTTCAGATAAGTGAACAATAATTATTTCTAAGTGAAACATTGGGAGTTATGTATAAAAAAAGAATGGGGTGCAACATTTGAAAAGTAGACTACTTTGGTTATCACTATCACCATAGCAACTAAGGGAATTGTCCAATCGGCATGAGCATTCTATTGGCTGCTATGGTGATAAAGCCGCTTTTAGGAATCCTTTTTATACACCTGACACTCATTGATTGGAATTTGGGAAGATGATTGATTACTGACCTCTGGAATTAAAAACAAAATAATTTAAATGCGTATGATAGGTGAGCGATCCCTTTAAATTTACATGGCGTCCTTTTTACACATCCCCGCCGCCCAGTTATCTTCTGTGCATAAGATGTGTTCGGCCGACCTTCTTAATGCGTACGAGATACTTACCTCCACTCCGCTTCACTGCTAGTTCAGAGAATGATGTGCATGGTCTGTGCAGACCTTTGTGTGTAGAAAGTGCTGCCAATGAAGCAGCCAATCAGCAGCAGCAATCATCAGATCACAGAGGAGGTGAGCTGTTGCAGCTGTGCAGTTGCAGTTTCCCTTTTTTCCAGTTTAAAAAATGCAAATAAAAATATTTACAAAAGATTTTCATATGCATTGTTTGTTTGGAGGCGTCTCTGGCACACTGAAATGTCCTTAAATCTTCCCTAGCCTATGCTTAGTGTAACTCAAGGTTACTGTAATTCAAGGTCAAAAATAACATTCTATGAGTTGCATGGCTCAGAATTACCTCTAATGATAACATTCTCCTCTTTATACACCTGATATCGGGATGTTAAATATTAAGGGAAAAGTTTGAACAGCAGTTCAATAATGCATGTGTAATTCAGAGCCCAAATTTGCCTAAAACATTGAATACTGATGGTGTGCTAGTGTCCAAAAATATAAACAAATTGTTATTTCTAAGATTTTGCAGCAATTGTAAATAAACAAAACATTTCTTTTACAAACAGTTTGCGTTCCATGCACCCCCACCGGTAAAGAAGCTGCAGCACACCACCCCACTTATCAGAAAACACTCCCATTGTAATCAGTGGGAACCTTTTCTGCGCACGCTAAGGGGGGATCCCATTAGATCTGGGGGGTCTGCAGAAACCATTCATGCCTTTGCAGGAGGAGAATACAATAATTTAAAAAGGACAATCCACTGTCGTATGCATTAAACTGTAGATGATGGGTGTTAAAATCTAAAGAGATAATAGTGTGCCCTATCGACCCAATAACAACCTGGAATTTTTGAATATCCAGGGATAAACGCAGGTGTAATTATCAGTTTGTTTGTTTTTTTTTTTATTGTGGCAGATCCACCTGCACAAACGAAGAAGCCACCTGAGCACATGTAAAGCTGTCCGTATAAATCACTCATTAACTAATATCTCCCATACCCCCAAATAACCTCTGTAATGTACGGTTTGTGGCTCCTACTGGTTTTAACACCAACAAATATGCTTTAAAACAGTTTGTTTTTTTGTTTTTAAATTAAATTGTTAAAGGGATTTGTCTTCCGTAGGTCCGTGTGGTTTATTCAAAGTGAAAGTCTGGAGGTGAATTTGCAGGAGACCTAATAAGCATTGGGAAGGTCTTACCCCAATGAGTGTATTCTGGAACAAGAGCTTTTTGTTGATCCTGTATGATGTATAGTTAAATCAGTGAAAATATCTTCATTAATGAAACTGTTTATTATGGAGGTCAAGCTCAGTTCTGGTTCCAGGAGAATCTTAGTCATAGGAACATACTGTAGGAGAGAGGAGACCCATTCTGCCCGTCTCCTCTGCAAGTTTATCCTGATGTCAGACCTAAATCAGTCCTTGGTCTTGTCTTAGATTCAGGATATGCAAGGCCAAATTGGAGCTCTTTGGGCCCTGGAGCATGTCATTTCCTAACGTTAGACTCTTGTTTTTTCCCCTTTTCCTCTCATTTCTGCCTTTTGTGGTCTTTTTTTTCCCTTCTGCTCTATTCTTTCCTCCCTCCTTGGCAAATTTGTTTGCCCTATCTTTTTCCCCCCCCCCCATGATTACTGACATTTTCCTCACTTTCTTTTATGTCTTTGGCATTCTTTTTATCTTGCTTTTACATTTTTCATCCTCATCCTAACGTCTATTCTGCCCGTCCATGCATACGTACAAACACGCATGCACACATATAGCCACACACATCTATATCCATATGCGGTACACCTATGTACACACACATAAATGTTTATATATTTATGTATATATATGTGTGTGTGTATAGTAGGAAGAAACAACTCGGATTATAGCAATGGAATTTTGTTTTGGCTCAGTGTAGCATTATCAAAATAATTAAAGGAGGTGAAACATCTATGATTTATGTTTGTTTTTTTGCAGCCTCATTATAACATTCCAAAATGCTTAGAATAGTTTGTCCATAGCTATATCCATTTATAATCCTATGTGAATGTCGGCAATGTTAATAAAGTACAAAAATTATAAATAATAAAGAAATTATACTGTGATACATAAGAAAGGAGGGTCAGTGACAGTACAGGTCCACTCCTCTATAGAAACAAACATGGTGTGTCGCATATAAAGAGCAACTCGTGAGCAAAATACTGAATGCAGAGCAATCACTGTGAAAGCCAATGACTATATTCCTGCTGCTCCCCCCTACAAAGTTAACACTTTCCACATACACGTGCATTTACAGGCGACAACGTATCTAGTGGGTACAGTTTCATCTGCACATTGTGCTCACCATTATGCAATTGGATATCCCCATTGACTTTCTTCTTACCTTTTAATTTATAATTTGATGGCAGTTGCTAGAAAAATGTCTTTGTTATAGGCAGAAAAAAGGTATTTGTTTGATTTTGCCATTAATTCCAGCATAGTATATGCCATTTTGCGATGACACCGTTCCACGCCACGGATAGTGTATTAATTTCTGAACCCGGCAAACAAAGTGGGCTGCATATTTATTTCATAATCCCCAAACTAGAATGACTGAATTCATTCATTGGCTTTATGCTGTCAGATTGGCAAATATGATACCTTTTAGTACTGTTTATCATGATTTGGAACTTGGATAGTTTCAGATAATAAGGCCAATAATAATAAGAAATGTGAGCAGGGCCGCCTACGTCAGTTTGTCTTTCCTCTGTCCACTCCAGTTTTGTCCTTCCTTTTGAATATATGTATTGTAAGAACCGCTGCGTAAATTGTTGGCGCTATATAAATAAAATATAATCATCCTCAGAAAGAAAGGCAAGACTGTCCTTTTCAGGTCAGAAACCTCGTGCAGTTTTGTCTTAATTTTTTTACACAAAAAAATAAAAGGAATTGGTTTTCCGTTTCTCATAGAGATGCCTTGGAGCAGATTCTGTCTTCCCCTGTGCGCCATGTCTGTTTTTCATCATAGAACCGTTTGGAGACCTTTATTGTAGCCGACTGTGTCCATCTCTCACAGGTTAACAACAAGGATCCAACAGCTTCTATATCTTAAAAAAGCATCTTTAGGCAAAACAGATCCAATAATCTATTCAAATAAACTAATTTATTTATTTTTCTTATTTTAAAGGCTTCAATCATGGTCCTCCCACCTATTACCTAATAGCCTCTGTTACAGAGGTTATCCAGGCTCCAGAGTAATCAAAAGGTCTATATGATCATTCATCGACTACCGAGTGGTCTGTTTTATATGATTACATTAACATGTTGTTATGGGTGTGCATGTTGTAAGTTTGTTTTACCATATGGGTCTTTATGGGTTCCCATAATTGAGTTATTCTACTTTAAAAATGCAGTAAGAGAAACACTTTTGTGTACACATTCAATATATTAATGAGTATTTTTCCTTCTTCATTGCAGAAGGTAATTTTAAGAATGCACGAAGGACCTGGCTCTCTGGTTATGTGGTGATGAATTGGAGGTGCGTTAGGAGCCTCCCTCGTACAGAGCTTTGAGACACCATGACAGTGTTCAGGCAGGAGAACATTGAGGATTATTATGAGATTGGAGAAGAACTTGGAAGGTATGTACAGAGAGAATTGCCTTGAAGTTGTGTGTTATGGAAGGAAACCCGATGAGTATATGTTGACTGGCAAATTACAATTTTCATTGGTAACTGTTCTAAAAACGAATCTGTAAATGTGATGTTTATTAATAAATGATATAATTAAAAGGCATCTGATATGTCATCAGTAGCACTACCTAAACATGTTCTTTAATCACAGCTTAGATGCTATGATCCAAATGTAGTGTCTGGTAGCATCAGGCACACAAGGCCCTTTAGACCTGTTGAAACTGATCCCCATGTACTCTACATGGTAGAGCACACAAAATAAATCTATCTATGCATTGCGTAGTTACTATGATGACAGTTGTGAAAAGGTGGTTGTGTTTTTAGCGAAAGGAACTTCTGCATTCTTCATGTTATCATTTTCATTATAATATATTTTTTAATGCCGTATTTTTAATTACATACGACATTAAACATGGACTTTTTAAATCTCCCCACATCCTCAACCTTATCTAATATCCCCAGGAGACATCCTCATATCCCAGTGTTCTTCCTCCAAGAAATACTAAAGCCCCATCTAAAACGCTACCACGTGTCTTCCATGTATTTGCAGTTATTTGGCATGTTTTTTTTACTCTCCTGATGGGAGAAGGCAAGATTTTTAGGCGTCTCCCCATTTAATTCTGAGAAACTGTATTATTAAATATTTGGATTAACAAAATACAAAGTGAAAATACTTCACCAAAGCTGATTAATACACTACATTTTGTAAATTTTCTTGTGCACAGTCTGTTTACTTACCTGTTTTGTTCTGACTTATTCAAATATATGTAAATGCATGGATTTAAGGTCTGGGCATATGTTCTATGCAGCCTAAAACGGCTCGTAACAACTAAATAAAGGTCTCTACACTGGCACTGGTTATCTAACCTTTAAGTACAACCTGGATTGTTCCAACAAATTCTTAAAATGTTACTTTTTTTGTTGTTTTTTTTATATTTCATGCATTACTTTCTGTAGTTTTTACATCTTATCATGATGATAGCACTCAATAAACCTTTATTACTTCAGGGCTTGACAAATTTGTTGTGAATCTAGGCGCCAGCAAAAAAAGTTAGGAGCAAGGATTTTTTTTAAACTTACTTCCAGGTCAGTGCTGGTTTTTTTTTTTGGTTTTTTTTTTTAACTCTTTCAATGCTGATGTTCCATTGGAGCACAGCATTGACTGATATTTAGTCCCCACAAGCTTTTGGGGACAAATGTTAACCCCTGCAATGCCACGAATGTGTCATACACAGTTGTGGCATTGAAGGGGTTAACGCTGCACTGTCGCTCTCATGGATCGATTGGGCAGCAGGGGAGGGTTGGGACTGAAGAACCCTCTCCCCTGTCCCTGAAACTGCCTCTGGCAGCTGGGACGCAATTGCTGGTCTATAGGCCAGCCATTGCAGGGGGAGTCTCTTTGATGACTGCTGTAGGCTTCCATGCCTACAGGAGTCATCAAAGGGCTTGTGGGGGCTCATTTTTGCTGTTGCTGGTCTGCCTGGGCTTCCAGGCAGACCACCAGCAGCAGAGCCCCTTGCAAATGGGAATTAACCCCTAAATGCCGCGGCATTGAAGGGGTTAGTGCTGCACTGTCGCTCTCATGGAGCGATCAGGCAGCAGGGGGGTGTTGTGTCAGGTCCCCACACTTGTGTGGGGACCCAATCAACACACAACCCCCATCCCTGAAGCTGCCTGTGGCAGCTGAAAACACGATTGCTGGTTTTCCTGCAACCGCATTTTCAGCCTACAGGATCACTCCGTGGGAGTGATCTCAGGCTCGGGGGCGGGCTCTGAGTGGCTGTGCTGTCTGCCCAGACTCCTGGGCAGACAGCAGCAGCAGCGCCCCCGCGTGGTGACGCAGGGGCAATTTCTTGTAGATGTAAGAGGCTGACAAACACCTAGGTGCCAGGACAAAATTCTCTGTCGCCATGGCGATCTGGCGCCTGGGATTTGTCGAGCCCTGTATTACGTTATTCTTAAGAACAAAACGTTAGACAGTGATTTATGATGAGATAAATGAGTTACATTATCTACGTATTCTGAAGGCCAAACCTTCATAGGTTTCATCTGAGACAAGGGTCACGTTGGCCCCACATAACCTCAGCAAATTTGTTCTTATGTTAGTTTTCTGTTAAACCACTTTAGTAATGGATTGGTCCAAGAGAAGGAGTTGTAAGTGAAAACATGAAAATAGTTGTGTTCATATATATGCTCCAGAGGGTAGACATATGATGCATCCATACTAGTGCGTAGTTTGCAGATCTCCTATTCCAAGAAAAAGGCACCTTAAAGAACAAAGATCTGATCAGTAGCTGATCCTCCTTGCTATACTATAGTCACTTTGGAAACCACGTACCAAATTGTATATATTTTGCAGAATCCTTTTCTATGCAGCACTCTATAAATTCATTTATAGCCTTGTCCATACTTATTGTATGCTTTATTGTAGCGTGCAGTAAGCGTTCTGAGAGATTTTTCTAACGTGTCTTACAGCATTTGGCAGTAAGTTCACTATATCTTGGCAATTTTCTTCACGCACATAACCTTGTCCATTATTACAGATATGCCTTTGTGTAAGCAGTGGTGCAAGCGATCATCTTCATTGCCATGTTATTTATGACAAAGCTTTGGCACCAACTGACTTCATGGTCATTATTTAATTCTCCTTGCTCATCGAGTGAGAAAGCATAGTTGAAATAGTAAAAATGCATACTCATCAGAATATCACAGACAAGGTCACCTAACCACCTTATTGCCTGGACACCATTTACCATGAAGCTAGTGAGCTGCAGGTCACTCTGATGATCAGAAACTAAATGGAAGTCAATATTATCTTTAAAAAAAAATCTGCTAATGCCATGCATTGGTAGATTGGGAAGCTGAAAACTGTCTTCATAAAGCCTTATATTTTATTGAAATGAATGTATATTGTACGTCTCTTTAGAAGAGCACGGGTGGCCCTATTGGTATTTGCCTCTAGTACCTGTTCCACCGCAATAAAAAAAAAAAACCAATAATCAAGTCTTCTGTTATTAACCAAAGAAACCATTTTTTTCGCTAAAGTTTTAATCGCATAAAAACACAAATGTTCAGTAAGCTTTTTCTATGTCGGTGGCTTTTGAATGAGACACATGATTAAAGAATGATTGATTTCTTTGAAGGGTTTAGACAACAGTACTAGTAGTAATGTTCAGGGCTGGCCCAAGGCAAAATGCCGCCTGGGGCGAATTTTAAAATGCCGCCCCCCCCATCTGCCCTTCCTCTCCCTCCGTCCCTGCCGCCCCCCCCATCTACCCTTCCTCTCCCTCCGTCCCTGCCGCCCCCCCTTCTTGTACTTGCCTTTCAGCAGTCCTGCGGCGAGTCTCCCTGTTCGGTCTTGGTGCCGGCTTGTAATGCTGAGCGCCGGAAATCTTCCGGCACTCAGCATTACAAGCCAGCACCGAGACCGAACAGGGAGACTCGCCGCAGAGGAGAGAGCGAGGGGCACCGAGCGGGTACTGACAGCCGAGCCCCTTTCTCTCTCTTTCGCTTTAAAAAAAAAAAAAAAGGGGCTTGGGGCGGCGAAGTGCCGCCCCTTCAAGAGTGCCGCCTGGAGCGGTTGCCCCACTCGGCTCCATTGTCGGGCCGGCCCTGGTAATGTTTCTGCATTTAGTTCTAAGTGTTAAATTCTGCAAAGTAGGTAGAACAGCACCTTCAAATAACTCATTGGGGGGGAACATGAGGACTGGAGTTAAAGTATTTTCAGGGTAAGTGCTGTAAATGTTTACTTCCCCTTAGAAATAAGACGTTAAAAAAGTGCTTCCTCAACCAATAATGTTAACAAACAGCAATATCATTTCAAGTGTTATTGGGTATGCCGAGGTATGGCAACCGGTACACATGTTGCTGTTAAATTTCATTTTTACTTAAAATATTGCTGTCTCGGGGGTCTTTCTAGAACTTTAAGTGTCAAGAAATGAGTAGCATTGGAATATGTAGATCTATTTGGCTTCTACGTGGTTGGTGATATAACTGACCAATTTGAGTACTTTGATTATTCACTGACTACATTAGATTAACACACTAATATCAGCTCATGTGAACCAAGTTAAACTATTTACCGTCCCCAATTGCTTACCATACAGTGCGAACAGCAATCAAAACGTTGAACCATAAGCACTTCGAATGCATAGCTTCCATTTTTTTGTATAGAAATTGTACCTATAGGAAGCAGACTACTGCATAGCATTACTTTATTGCTCGAATAAGATGGCTAATCACGCTTACAGGGCTGCCATCTGTATAAGCTATAACCATTGAATGCTGTAATGTAAGCTTGCAAGCAGGGCTCTCTCCACCAAATGTATCGGTTTGTCTTAGTCTGTCAATTCTTGTCTTGTCATACCCCTTGAATTTATGTATTGTATTAAGCGCTGCGTAAACTGTTGGCGCTATATAAATAAAGGATAATAATGATAGGAATGGGATAATAGCCAAGGTGCAAACTCTCATATTTACATAACATTGCAAGTGACTAATTGAGTGGAAAGCACTGATTACCTCAGTCACGCAAAATATCATTCTCTTTAAACCTTTCACTTCCTGTTTTCAGTTTCCTCGTGATATGTGGCTGGTATATTGTGTAAATATTTATGTCCTTGTTAACGGCTGGGTACAGCGGGACACCCTTACACATGCTGCCTGGATCAGCAATTAGAAACCTATAAGTAGGAGATCATGTAGGTGCTGGGAAAGACGTTAGGGTGACTTTCCCTGTGTTATACACATTAGATTGACTTCTAATTGTTATTAATTGATTTATATCGACCCATGATATTCTGCGTCATTGTACAATAGGATACATATATTTCTCATTTTAATCTCATTTTTAAGCAATTAAATCATAGAATTTGGGAGAAAGTGAGAAGTCTGCTTTCAAATCAATAGATATGATAGAAACCAATAGAATAAGATAACCGGTCTACTTATATGCCGTTTGGCAACTGTGCGACTCCTTAGGCAGAAAATACTGTAACCTTAACAGTCTATGGCTGGCTGAATATCAGGCATATTAACTTAGTATCCTTTCATGATGTTCATTAACATCAAATTGTCATTATGTCGCGAGGTTGGAAAACCTCATTTGGAGACGTGCATGTCTGAAATTCTGATCTGGAGCCTGGGTCACACATTTTGTTTAGCTCAATATCCTTGAACACACCGACCAGCAGTTGGAGAAGACAATACACTAACAAGAGTCAACAGTTTATTAGGGTAATTAAAGCTTTGAGCTTACAGAATTGGCTATCTTCTTTGTATTGTGGGAAAGATGTAGCAGCACAGTAATGCTCCTTAAAGGAAAATTACTATAGCTGTTAAGGCATCGCTTGCTCTTGTGCTAGGTAAGGTATAGCAATGCATAAAAAATGCAATAAGGGAGCAGCAGTGTTGCTGTACGTTGTAATATATATTATCAGCGTGTACAGAGAGCCTTGAGCTTTTGATTGTTAAATTGTGTGTCCCCTAATTTCAATGTTTTGCCTCCAGATTTAATTTAAATTTGTCCAGTCCTTGTGCTAATATCATATCACTCCTGCACTGAAGGATGAGTGAACGAGCGTCTGAGCCCATTAATAGGAATATTTTCTCTATTGGTTGTATCACCGCATAAATAAATGCTAGCACCAGCCGTTTGCCGTGTTTTATGTTAACTGAATTTGCGCGCCTGGGTTCGTGCTCGTTTCAGGGCAGTTTTAGAAATGACTGCTCTTTTGGGTGCATTTTACCTCCCTATCTCTTCTTGTTCCAAAATGAAGCTGCATTGTAATCTTGTAAAGCAAGGAGCGCTAATAACAGTTCTCGCTCTCTAGAGTTTAATTATATCAGATGTGATGGTTTAAATTGCTATTGCATTCTGTTAGCAGCCGAGTGTTCCTGTTTAAAGGAAAAGCCCATTTTCTCTGTGGTTTACTGAAAAATAGCTGAACAGCTAGAAATCCCTCTTATGTATTTATCCCTCTATTTAGCTGTTTCCGTTAGATACTCTATCCAAACCTTGCTGATGTCCTGTCGAAAACTACTGGCCGTATTAGTAATGCGATTTCGAACCAATAAAATACACTCGGTTTTTAAAGTATTTTATGTGCTATATATTTGCAACTATAATATTAGCCATACTAAAGAGCTGTGTAATAACAAGCTCAGATGATACACTAATATAACGGATAAGTTATGCATTGTGTACTTGGGCCATGCAATGTAATATTATATTTAGAGTGTGCGTGTGATAGATATATATCTAGCTCTCTCTCACACACACACACACACACACACACACACACACACACACACACGTTCTGAGAAGTACACAATTTAGGCGAAGGGGTAAATTTGCTAAACCTTTCAATGTGCTGACTAAAAATGTGTCATGAAGGGGCTTTTCTGGATTTTGAATGCAGTCACTTCATGCAGACCCTACTGACCCCTGAAAGGAGGAAGAAATTTCGAGTGTTGTCCCTCTATAATGCATAGCTAAATTAAAAGTCCCATGAATTAATGTGTCCTCTAAATATCTTCATAAATAAAATTGTCTAAAATCATGGCACAATGATATATTGTAGACTTTCAACAAGATGGTTCATTACACTGCCCCTACTCCCCACCTCAAATAAAGGTTCTTAGCTTCCCTGAGCAAAAGTTGATTCTGGTCTAATGCTTTCATTTATGTATAATGCGCCACTGCATAGTAAATGGGAAGTGGGCTAATTCTCCTGTTTTAATATTTGATGTTTTTTAATAAACTTTTTAATTAACTTTTTCCTTTTTTTATACGGCTGCAGCATTTCCTGAATAGAGCTAAATTTGATTACTTCATAGTGTTGAAGTTGGTGTGCAGGACAATACTTGCTCAAGTGGGATGGCATGGCCATGTCTGTCACTACTTCAGCACAAAAAGCTGTTTTGGTCGAAATTGCTAAAAGTGGAGAAATCGGCAAGGGATGTTCCACAGGTTTCCATGGTGACTGCCCAACTTTTGCCTCATATAACACTTATCGTAAGAAGATCTGGTCGTGACTCACTAGCAGCAGCTCAGTTGTTGGTTTTGCGTCTGAATACAAACCACAGAGGATAAACAAGCTAAAATAAATAAATCGGGAAGCATCTTGTTACGTAACCATGTGTGTTCCTTTCATTGACATGGATGGTTAATGCCTTAAACTCCTTTATCACAACAAGTCCTTATATCTCTATTTTTACATGTATTTAAGGGACTAGGTAGGAGTGAGAAACAGTGCTGAATCCACAGCTGCATGTGTTTAGATTATTCTTTAATGGTAGCTTATGATAAAGACAAATGTTACGTTTTGTAAGGAGGTCAGATATTTCCACTGACTGGGAAGGAATAATTATCCTTCTGAAACCACCACCAGAGCTTTTCTTAATAGTGGCCCGGGTGTTATGTTCAGTTAGGTTTTCTGTTTATTTTATTTTTGCTTCGGTTTTTTGTACTTGTGCGCGTCAGGGCTTTTACCACGTAGTGCTGAATTAGTATTTATTGATTTTATATAGCGCCATCGTATTCCACGGTGCGGTACAGTGTGTACAAGACTTTACAAATAGTGCCTCGCAAAACAATGAACTTACAGAAACAAAAGGTTAGGAGGGTATTTGTTTAAGCCACATGTCTTGGAATTTAAGACCCCTGAATGCCGTGATGTATTTAAGAAGGCCAACATAGTTTGGGCCTAGATCTGTAAACTTGTCTGCTGTCCCTTTGGCACAATTCCCATTTAATTAGTTCAATTGAAAAACAGGCCGGTACGCATTTTAATAATTGTGCTAAAAATATCAATTTGAGGTTTTCAGAAAATGCCATTTTGTAGTAGTTTAGTCAATGGGCCCTCCAGGAGCCAAGAAAAGCGGGACTTAAAAAAAAAAAAAATAATAATAAAAAAAAAAAAGTCAAACTTAATAGGAAAGCGAAATTGGCGGATCTGCGCATTGTGTGTCTGCCAGAGAGCTGTGACCTTTACCTAGGAAGATAAACGCGTGTGCCTATGAATGTTGCATAATCTTTGAATGCACCTGTTGAGGATATATAAATCTTACGCAAAGCGCCATTATCTCTTTGCACATGTTAATGTTGCAGATGGAACAGGCTGTTAAATTATGGCACCGTTTAAGGCATGGGGTTATAGAGTGCTATCTGAGGCCAGTATGATATTGCTCATATATAGCAGGGAATAGTGGCTTTTGCATTAAATGGCTTCACATCAAAATCATTTTATTCTCATTCATCCTCCTGCGCTTGGTGAATTGGTATTTTTACTAAGCGCTAACAAAGTTTTATAATGATGTACAATTTAAACATGGCGTGGTTAACAAATACATACATACACACATTACATTCAGACCCTGTCATGAGTTTGCCATCTTGCCTTATGGCACTTTAATACAAAGTTCCTGGAAAACAAGGTTGGCTTCTAAGGGCCCCGCTCACGAGCCTTTATTAAAATATAGAATATACCGTATAATCATAAATGATCCTTCCTTACAGTATTAATATTGCTTTCTAGTCTCTAGGCTCCCAACGGGATATATGTGCATTCCGGGCAGTAACGGGCTGATTGAACCCTTCCAGTATCCATGAGGTACAATACTAAGCAGGCTAACATTCCAACTTGCTGGAATCGGTGTTCTCCAGACTCCATTGTACTCAACCTTCTGCCGGGCAAGCAAACTGGTAGGATTTGTATATAGGGACAGCTAGAGCAGTCAGGTTAACATCTAGTTCCTTGATAAAATGTGGTTAAAATGTAGAAGATTACCTACTCCAACACTGGGAAGTCCGATACTTGAATGTAATATTTAATAAAATGGTATTGGTGAACAAATAATAAAATACCTATAAAATATTTCTGGGGCACAAGTCCTTTTTTTACTGAGCTCTCTCACATAAACAATTCAATAAAACACGTTCTTAATGTTTGTTTGTCCATTCCTGTGGTAGCACCACTACTGATGCAGGGTATAAACATGGCCTACACACCTATCTCCATTGAGTTTACGTTCTGGTTGTTCTCCGTATTTTATTGTTCCCCAAGCAGATGTTATTTTTCGTGCTCCTTATATTTGGAGGCATTGCATAGCGACAGTAAGTAATACTTGTATCAAGAGACCTGCTGAATAGTCCTTGACATTTTTCTAATTCTCCCTGGTCCTCTACCTTAAGCAGGTAGTTGCCTCATATTTTACATGAGCTTGTAAGTCTACTGCATTAAATTGTTTAAAAGGGCATTTAATGTTTTTCCGCATACCTAAATTACATTTAACATTTTATTAATATATATTTGTTTGACAAATTTATATGTTCATAAAAGTGAACAGTCAATATAAATGTGAACCGAAAAAAAAATCTATCATAGATGGGTCAAAATGAAACTGTTACTGTATTTAATAAAATTTTTAAAGAAACTTACCACTAGGTTCCTGCAGTGCACCTTGGCTCTGTTGACGGTCAATGGCAATGTCCATAACGTGCGTTGACTCAGCCAGCAACGTAGCGGAGGCAGATTGCAGGAAGCAAGCAACAACGATAAGTTTAATTTACATTTCTATTAAATCGGCTTGGATAATAGTGATTTATTTTTTTTTTTTTACCATATGTGAGGTTTCATTAAAGGGACAGTTTAATGTCACTGACATTAAATGTGGGAAATTGTGAAATACTAAAATGTTCATTAGCGATGAAAACATGTTCACTTGCCTATGCTTTACTTATAAATATGGTTTGTGTATCACATCTCTGCCCAAGTGCACATAAATCTATATTTCAGTATTTACTAGTAAGTTTAGTTCCTTGAGGTACAGGTTGCTGTTGGAAATAGTTGCTAGCTTTCAGCTAAGGCTTGTCGCATGAGCTTGTTGCTTTGGGGACTTGTTATAGTTTATCCACTCTGTTTGTGAATGCTTTTAATTAATACCAGAGCATACAGCCTTCACAGAGCTTTGACGTCATCATGTGAATCTTGCTCTTTCCAGATAGCAGTTTCCTGATGATCGCCTACTTCCAGTTCATTTATTATATATATTGATATTTTCACCTGTTGTATTACTTATTTTCTGATATTTCTGAGTTTTCCATTTTGTTAATTCTCTAAAGGGAGAGCTGATGGGACAGTTGTGGATTTAACTCGCTAACTTCACTATTTATTATGAACAGCCAACACTACCCAGGTTATCCCGCATTAAGTACTGAGCTGTATAATGCATAATTCAGTGTATAAGAAAACCTTGAAGAAATCTTACTGATTTAACTATATGTTATACATGGCGAACCAAGCTCGTCCTGCAGCAGACGCTTATTGGACTTGGCCCTTCATAATGTATAGTGAAGTCAAGAAGCTGAAGATCAACTCTTGCAAACTCTTCTGGTAACTCTTGCCTTAGTGAATAAACCCCTCTGTCCCCTGCAATATAACAATGTAATCAGAGCAACATCAATTATCCAGTTTCTGAGTCTTTAAAAGATGTCTTGTTAACCTAAAATCAAAGCATTTATTTTTCTCTTAAATTTGTGCGTTTGGTTTTATTTAGAGAAGTATATCTTGCGTTGCCTTCAGCACTGTTTATGATGTTACGCTACAGAGGAAATTATATCCAGGCAACAAGAGCATCAAGCTGGTGTTATCGGTGTCAACATTGGCCTGTCTGGTAAAGTGCTGTTATGCGCTTTAAATCAACAGACCTTGAGTTCCGTTTTAAGGCACACTTTCTCATATTACATACTAGTTGTTTTGCCATTATGCCTCTTTCAAAAAAGACACATTAAGAAATACATGTAAACTGCTAAAGCAATATTGTGTAACTATATTGTTTGCTACAAGTGCAGCGGTGGATTGTGTTTCACCAGTCCACACCTTTTAGGTTGTATATACTAGTTTGTTGGGTATGTTTTAATATTATCATAACACATTGCCTTCTTCTTCCCTGGCCCCCTAAGCTATTTAGCATGCAGAAAAATGTGCTCAGCTGAACGCATTTTTTTTATATAGCGCCAACATACTCCCAAGCGATGTACAATAGATCTCTTGCCATGTGATATGCTCCCGGAGGCTGGGATCTGAGACCTCTGTGCGCCATCTCTTGCAGCCTCTCTATTTTCAACTATAATGATAAAATAGGATCCTCTACTGATTTTGGACTAAAGCAAGTCCTTCTCACGTTCAGCCTTTAATGACTTTAATAGTCATGTCCCTTTTATTTTGTATTACATTTTGTGTGTCCTTTTTAAAAAAAAAACAAACACACATTGTAGAGAAATAAATGGAAATAAAATATGTACAGTATTAAAAAAAAAACCCAAATGACAGTTTTTTATTGCAGTACTGCCTTGAAATCTTATTGTTTGTTATTAGGTATAAAACAAATGTTACTGCTGTTACCTGCTAAAGGAGTAAATGTCCCAACCCCCCCACCCCCGTGGAGAATTTCCATACACCCACGCTCAAGCCTGTTTGCCTTATAGATGATTGAATAGGGAAAGAAGACATTACTGTCACTTTAATCAGTAAAGAAGATAAGAGTAGTAGTATTATATTTTGAGTGCCTTGAACCATCTTGGTTTCATGTGAATCATTAGAACTTGATGATGGACCCATAATGATGAATTCTTTATGTAGCGTCTATGTGACTAATCTTTGCCAATACCACGTGATGTATACAAGCTGTATTATTTGTGTATTTGAACAGGTGATGATAGCTTTTACAGAATACATCTGTTTACATACTTTTTTCTTGCATTAATCCACTCCTTAAAGGGGTTAAAAAATGCTGCAAAGCAGGCTATGACATGACAGGTGCTTTTCTTTGACCGCTCGCAATGCCATATTTTAAAGCTATAGAAAAAGATCTAGAAAGCACTGACGTCAGCACACATGATTGCAAATCAGATATATATATATATGTATATATATTTTTATTTTATTTTTTTTTCTTATTCCAGGGTTTGTTAAAGCCATTTCTGGGGAATAATGTGGGGTTTTTTTCAGCAAACGCGGTTAACAGAAAACTGTGTCCAGATTACGGTTTCTCTGCTAAATGAGTTGTTTGACCCAAAGACACTACCCTTTTGTGTTACCAGTGCAGTTCTTCACTTGCGGAAAAAATCATTTGTTTGTGGACAGTGACACTGATGTACGTATGTGTGTATTATGTGGGAATTGTGGTCTTCTGCTGCAATAGTAGAAATAATGGATGTGCTTGTTTACCCGCTGGATGTCTGATGGATGAGGGAACTAATCAGAATATAAGAAAAGAAAAAAAATAATTATAACCGTGTAGCTTATTGGGAAACCTTCACTGCTACAGCTGCTAATCTATCAAACGAGGTTTACATATGTGCTTAGTCTTAAAACAGTGTAATTTCTGTAAATTTATTTGTTGTACGTCCCAAAAGAAATACTATCTTCAAAACAAACTCCTTAGACACGGTTTTAAAGTGTTGGTCTTCATTCTCAGCTTGGATCCCACAGGAGCTTCCTATGTTTCAGTTAAATCAATTATCACTTGAGCGTTGGCAGGGAGTAAGCATGAATTATTTATTTGTGAACATTGTAAAACCAACAATAATTTTGTTGTGCTTTTGTTTTGTGAGACAAGTTGCAAGGAGTAGATACCTGAAAGAAAATATTGATCTGCCCTGGGATCTGGATTGGTCATCATGCTTATGGGTGACATAGAGATTGACACAATGTATATGTATCTACATTAATAGTGCGCCAAAAAAGCTATTTATTTATTTTTCAAGACCCAGATCACCTGGAAATATTGCACAATCAACGTTAAGATAAAGTCGCAGTAAATATACCCGGACTCCTATTTTTTTCAGCGTAATACAAAACGATTAATCCCAGAAGAATTACTCTGCAAATCATTCCTTCCAGCGCTCCCAAGCAATTACTAAGTAAAAAATAGAATTAATTAATCAGCCGTCTGGGGACAGGACAGCGTAGCACATTTTGTGCATCCCACGCTTTGGGTAACGGGGAACTTCTGCCTTCTGCCCTTATCTCTATGTAAAATCCTTACAAGTTATTTGTTTTTAATCTTGCTGCAGAGAGCCTCTGACATCATAACATTAGAGAGTTTACAGATCTTGGCATGGTCATTCTGTAGCTCTCGTTGGGTAGAAATGTAATAAACCTAAAAATACAGTATAGTAGGGAAAAAACAAATAAGACAATGGGCAAGTAGCTAAATATTTGTACCATGAGGGAAGCAGGGCTCATAGGGATCTCATTGTGGTCGGCTATGGACAGTTTCCAGGTTGGAACTTGGGTATTAAATCATCTAAATTTCTTTTAATTTGACCATGCTAGACATGTCTACAGTCATAAGATTGCTGGTCCCCTTTAATACAGTTTGACTGGACCTTGTAACATTGAAAAGATGACAATCTTTTCCTTTTATGTTCTTTTGATAAATTAGGTTGGTTAATACAAAAGTTAGGTGAAACAATTTTACTGAATTTAAAAGCAAAACAGTGTCCCTTGGGGTTTATAATACCGCTTAGAAAATGATTAAATGAGTGCTGGTGAATCATTATATAGAACACCCTTTGAATATTTATTGATGGAGTTGCAGTTTAATGGTGTGTATCTCAAAGCGTGGATGTCATGGAAATGCATAATATTTCTGTAATGACATGTTTCATTTCCCTACTTGATTTAGCATGACCTGGTTAATAAAAATATCTGCTGTTAATAATACTTTGTTGCCGTCCCGTGGAAAGCTTGTTTCAAATATCCATCTACTAAAGTATTGCTAAAGTTGAATAATATCTGGCCCTGAAAAGGGCCCATTCAAAAATTCTAGATGCATGCTGTAGGCATGTTTATATGGTGGGCATTAGGGTGGGACTCGTAAATCTCTGAATGTGCCAATGTCTAAACTTTTTTGTAACATAGTGTAATAGTACGTAGAATTGTGGAAATGGCACAGCGTCATCTGAAGTGGGGGTATTGCATCCACAGCAGAAACATGATTTTGTTTATACGAAATACTTTGTTAGGCGTATCATGTGCTTGTGGTACCTTTTTGCAAATCACACTCAATAAATTCAGTCCTATGGCTCTAGGTTCTGAATTACTGAGCATTAAAGGGACGCTCCTGCCATCATAGGTATTTTTTATACAAAAATGCCTTTTTCGCCAACCTTGCAGGAGATGTGTTCAGTCAAACATATCTCCTGCTTGCTGAAGGAGACGCATGTCACTCCATGCCAAACAGCTCCAGCGTTGGCTTGCACAAGAATCCTGATGGGTTAAATGAGACCTCCCACACACACATGCGCTTCCATTGATTTAAGTTGGAGTCCTTTCCTGCCACTTATTGGCTCTTCTTGCGGTCAAAACGGTCACAAGCACCAGGCCATGGAGGGGTCGTTGGCTTCAGCTCTGCAGCTGCAGTACTTCACTATGCACTCTTCATTGGTGGGGCTGTGTAGGACACTAGACGGTTGAGGTATACTGCTGGTATAATTGTGATACGTTACACATGGTGGAGAACTCCCTCCAGCTCCCATCTGGTTGATGGTGGGGAGGGTACAATTATTTCATTTTCAGTCTTTTTATTTTAGATATATATAAAGAAGATTGGACAGTTTTTTGAAAGACGTGGGCACTTTTACATGGCAGTTTTTTTATACACCGGAGTATGGGTTAGAACACGACTATTTTTTCAGGTTGTCAGATGTATACACAGCTCAAATGAGACCTGTGATACTTGTTTTCTTGCCCTGTTTGGACAGGTCCCTGTTGTTATATCTGTATAAGTGGTACAAATACTATTTTCTAATCTAATTTTCCTATGTTTGGCTGTAATGAGTTACTAAAAAAGCTCAGTGCAATTAAAAAGGGCATGAAGAAGACCCTGAAATATATTTGCATACTTATGAGCTGTAAGAGACCAGCATTTGTAGGTACATTGTCAAGTGACAGTGATCATTGTGCCGCAATTAAGTTGTAGGATGCCAATCAACAGCCCTAACAATCCAGTAAAATGGAAGCATCAGGGAGACTTGAATGGTGGACTGCTGTTTTTTGTTATGGAGACAAGGTTCCATCTATATCTTCATATAAATATTGCCTGGCTCATGTACCTTCAGCTTATTCATCCTGGTATTATTTGGCAAATTACGGTAATATAAGATTTAAAAGAAAATAAAATAAAAAAAATAAAAAATATATATATATATATATATATATATATATATACACAATTCTGCAATGTACATATTCCACCTTGACTATAATTCTTACCCAACGCTGACCTAAACCTTGCAGTTTATTGTATTTTGCATGTATTCTAAAAATTATAAGACCTTTTTTCAGATATATGATATATATATATATTTTGTCCTAATCAACATTAGGATGTTCTTGCTATAATTCAACAGAACTGTACCGTGTGCCCTGTGTACGCTTTATTAGGAAATTGCTTTTGACACAAATTCTGCAACATCAACACATTGCTAAATTCTGTTTCCTCAAACAACTGACAACAACTGAGAACTTTTTGGTTTTTTTATAACTTAAAATAAAACCATACAAACATTATTAAACAAAACGCTGTTTCGACCAGCAATTGCGCCTAAAGGAAATATCGTCTGTTTGGCATTGGGTCCAAACCGTTTTTGGATTTGTATATTTATGGCTGTGTTTGTGGAATACATGCAAATACAGCTATATACATATGTAAGTGATAAAGCTATAACATCTTCAATTTCTTTCCTAGCATTTGGATGAGAGGTTTGTTCGACCGAGCAGGGTTTTCTGCCAGGGTTTCACCGTGCTTATTTATGCAGCAAAATAAATGATACTACATTGTCTTGCTTTGTTCTTTTAGCTGAGCCTTCTAGGTGTTTTTGCTGCAGTTGCTGTATTTCACCAATATCAGACATTATTAGTCCTCAATGTTAAGTGTTACCCCTTTATCTCGCATTACTGTTACATATGTGCTAACTACCTTATGCTTTAATAGTTCCAGTTACACAGGTCAGGAAAAGGCTTGCCTTGTTGAATTATCGGTGTGAATGTGTAATATATATATATCTTTATTTATGAATATGTATATTACACATCGCTTCTTACAATACATATATTCACAGGAATGACAAGACTAGAACTGACAGACTGATGTATAATAGCTTTCTTTTCTTTCCTTCATTCCTTTCCTTTCTTTTCTTCAAACCATAGGAAATACACCTAGGGTTACCACATTATGTATTTGATACTGTATCAAAGGGATTGTTGCTGGCTTTGCATTTATTCTGCTTTCCATTATTCGAGTGCCTACAGTTAAAAGGTCTCACATTTCACTACAATTGTTATAGTATTTTTCAAGTTGCACCATTTGTACATCTTGAAAGCTATACTGTGTCCTGGCGCTTGTTGGAAGCTGGTTGTAATCCACCAATACAAACAAATGTGTTTACAATAGAGCTGGCTTACATCCTGTTTTTGTTCATGCACGGCAAAGAAATGAGGAGGAAAAAGCAATATGCTGTGCCAGATAGGCGTGTACTTTTTGTTGTATGTATGGTGCTTTCAAACAAAGCTTGGCATCTACCTAGGGTACTCTAGCTTCTTTGTGCCTTGAGTTTATTCCCATGCCGGTGGCACAGACAGCAGATGAGTCTTTGGGTGCACCTGAATACTCGCTCATGATGCCTGCGCAGGCACCCAGTGTGGTCTATGGCACCATTGGCAGCGGGCAGCCGCCAGTTCAGTGGAGAGTTCCTCTCTTCAGTAGTGATATCTAAAGCAAAGTCTGAATTTTATGAGATTTTAGTGTATGCAATTTTTACATTTCATCTTCTGAAATTACATTGCTCCCAACGATTTTATCTGCCATTTGCCTAGCTCTGATAAATGTTATTTGTAAGGAAATTAGCGATTTGCTTGGCAAATATTATTCCTGGCACAGATATACATGGTCGTGTACATACATGGTTGTTGCTTATACCCCACATGTATTTTGTAAATATACCTGTACATAAAGCACTTTTTTTTTCTTTTTTGCTTAAAAGAAATAAGAAAACTCCAAAAAAGGGTAGTCTGTTACATGTGGACTGATGTGCCATAGAATAATCTTGCCAATATAGAGAGTATCTGTTACTCGTTAATTACCATTTGAGAAATAATAAACAGAACAAAATATTTATGAAAAATAAAGAAAAAATATTTTAGTTTATTGTCTGAGCCATCTGAATTATGCTGTGTTTGTTTATATGTTGTAATCACATAGTTATGGTAATTAAAACACCAAATGCAGCAGAATTTAAAAGCATGCTAAATGTCAGGTTCGATTTAACACTTATACAAGGCACACAATGTTTAGTAAGAAAAAGATGTTTGGAAGTTGAATTTGAATTTCCTTCAGGGATACGGCTAGAACTCTAAGGCTTCTTCCTTCCAGGGCCGCTGCAGCCATCATGCATTTTAATGTACTCTATAGCTAAGCTGTCCCTTTACATTTATACGCGGTCTCTGTTGCAAATGCATTGGGAATCCTCAGGAATCCTTCGATATGCATTTACCCTGTTCCCCACCTATGTGGAGATGTGTTCGGCCGCCATTATTCTAATGATTCAGAAAGTGTTCCCATTGCTTTCATTGGGAGCGCTTTCCTGCCACCGACTGGCAGCTTGAAGCAACCAGCGAGTGTTGTCAGTCGTGGAACCATTCTCTTGCGGCTTCTCCGTAAGGTAAGCATTTTATTTATTTTTTTTGAAAATTATTAAAGTAGTCAAAAGAACTTTAATTTGTATTGTTGTTTGGTGAGGCTGTCACTTTAAAGGTTGGCTTTAGATGAGATAGACCATTACTCTATTTTGTAGTTATAGTGTTGGTAGATTGACTTTCTCTTTAAAACTAAGCAACTTTTAAATAATACTATTCCTGGCAGCGGTAATGTCGGTGAGAATGATTTATGTATAACTGTCATAAGACAATTATTTTTAATAGGTAACCGATTACTGTCATCCTGCGCCTCATGTGGAGTGTTATCTACAGAGATGGCTTTCAATGACTAATGCATCGTGTGCACTCTGCCAAAGTAAGGGGAATGTCTTGGTCAAACAGAAATCCAAGAAAGCAATGTCGCCAACGCAGTTGTCCTTTGTTTGACACCGAATAAAAATATACTAGCGCTTCACGTTAAAAATGAGGCTGTTTGTGGTAGTGTGTTTTGCTCAAAGTCTCACAAAATGCAGGAGATAGCGGCTCATTGCAGAAGTCTTTGCTCCTGCAAAAATATTACTATGCCACCTGAACCTTTACCACAAGTAGGAAACAGTGTAAGTATAAGGAAAAGCGCTTTTGGCATTCCATATGGTATGTAGTTACGTTGTGTGATGTTTTACCCACATCCCTTATCACTTTTGATGTTCGCAGGTACGGATTATGTTTATTACATCATCCATAAAATACGCATATACAAGAAGATTTACTGTTCCGTTGTAATTGCAAGAAAGAGTACATCTTTAAGGACATAGAGGTGGAGTTGGGACCATGTGAAAAAAGATAACCTGGTGCAAAGTAGGGTTACCAATAGCAGACGGTTGAATGTTCCTGCTCGTTAGATAGTATTAGATTGTATTTGATTACTAGGCTGACATCTATATTTCTATCTATCTTATTAAAGAACTTTATGTATTCTCTATTTTTTCCTCCTGGCAGCAGCACAGATTGATAGAACACCATGTGATCTCACATATGCCATTCAGCATTAGGTTAAATTTAGTTAGAAAGCCTTTTGCTTTTGCGATGCCGGTTTAATTATCTCTGTATTTGATCTGCACAGATTATCTGCTTTTAGTGGTGTAAAGAGGAAAATCAAGCTTTTGATCTTTTCTTAAAGAAAAGGATAAACATGAAAGTAGCCTCTTGGCAAGTCAGTTGTGTCAAATGTGTAAGAAGTGGTCAATCTGGTTTGTGTCTCCTCTGAAGGCTTTGCACAAGTGTATTATCCTGATATACTCCAGTTTACGTTTCTGACTATTAAAAACCTACCTTGTACGATAGAAACCACACCTCTGCCCAAATTAAAAGTACAGCAGTCAGCATGTTCTGTCCCGTGAGAAATTGAATTAAAAATGTGTGGAATGTGCCTAAATTATCCACGTAAATACATCACTTGTGATGTGGCAGAGTATGGCTACTGTGCCCTGCGTACGGGAATGCAGGGCATATTAGGCACGAAAAGACGTAGCTCAAGGTAATGTGTTTTCACCATCGTTCACAATGTGCCAGTTGGCACAACACCACAACCAGACACCACCAGTATTGTATGAAAGAGAGAAGGAGTCTGACTCACAAGTCCCACTCCCTCCCTGCGTTAGCCTTGCAGCCACAGTTCTGTTCTTCACTTGTGGCTTACCTGCCATTTGGGCTACAACAGTTCCATTGTCCATTATATATTTTATAAATTTTTTTTACTTTTTTTAACAATACAAACCGAATGCTTTGCTTTGTACAAAATAAAGAAAAAAATAGAAAAAAAAAGAAAAATAGTAAAATACACATAATGTAGACAATGATGAACTTCTCAAAGTAACACACGCTAATCTTTGGGTGATCAGATATTCAAAGACACACACATTTAATGTTGCCGACCAGTGCATGTAATATGCTATCATGCAGTATGTGGGATATAGCCTATTCCCTTCTGTGAGTTTATACATACCGCATAATGCGAGCAGCACTCTTTATATTTACTAGTTGGTAATATATGAAATGTATATGTGCCCTGGAAAAATTTGGTCATTCTAGTCCAATCCCAGAAAGTGTAAAAAAAAAAAAAAAAAAAAAAAAAAGCAGATTGACCTTTTTTAATGGCAAGTATTCCTATTTAGTACTTTACTGTTTGTCATGGTCAGGACTACTTGCCAAGCCGTGACTGTGTGGAGGGTGTGGGCATGAAGGGGTTAATAGGACCAGGCCTCTGGATTTACTAACTTCACCCCTTAACAAGGCATCAGTTATACCAAATTAACCCCCAAATCCTGCCTGTATCCCCCCAGGTAGTCTGCCACCACTCACGATTTTGATACCGGATTTGTGAGAAATCCGAATTAGAATCTCTTTCTCTCTCATTAAGTAAACCTAATGACTCAGGAACTTGTGTTTCCAGTAGAGAAACTTGCGATGGTATATAAATTTACTAAACTGCATTGTTCTTTTGCAAACTTCTTTTATTGACATTTACGTCCAATGTCCCAGGGTGTTCACACACACACACACACGCACGCGCGCGCGCGCTATCCCAAAAGGTCATTAAGCAGACATGCAGAATTAATTTATGATGAGGGAAAGTGCTTTCTTGCCAAAGACTGATAAGGTCTTTTCTTTGATCGTAACCAGCCTTCTGTAGTCCATTGGTTTTATATTATTATTTTGGCATTATCTAGGTCAACATCATCAAGATCTGGGGCCATCCCATGACCGTTAGGAACCGTAAGCAATGTTGTGCTTGGTGACACCTGGTCTTCACAACGAAAGCATACATACATTGTGTGTTACCTTTAATCAGACCTGCCTGTTGCCTCTGGTTTCAAGCCTTTGAGAAAATGGTTTGGTCTGCAAGTAAACAGTGGCTCAAAGGCAAGCTACAATTCATGTTACGTGTTGTCAGCTTCTGCTCTGCCAAAGGGGTAATCCAGCAGGAAGGAATATCTGCTAGATAATTTGTGTTGTACAAATCCTATCAGTTGTTGGAAAGAAGATCTTAAAGAACCTCTGGACTTAACAGAAAACACGGTACATGTTCCACAGGCTGAGGAAGGCTGTTTTAGCTTACCTTTCCCCACACGTTGCCCTAGGTGACCTCACAAGAGAAGGCTACGGAACTCTTCAAAATGCTTATTATTTTTGGGTTTTGATCATCTAATTTGCCACAATCTTACCGATTTCTTGTGCTTTCTAAAGATATTGTGTGGAAGAGATCTTTATCTAAAAATATGTGAAGACCTCTGTGTTCTGTAGCAGAAGTTATATAACTATGGAACCATCTGTTTTTGTGGGTGTATGACAACGTGATGTCTTCGTTCCTGTAGCTACTTGAAAAGATGATCACGAGATAGCGCCAAGTAAAACAAATATTTTTCCTTTATTTTCAAGAACAGTATTAAATATTTGACAGCGTGTAAAAAGAACTCTTTGTAGTTATTACAACTACATGTATTTTCTATCTGTTATTTAAAGAAATGCATACACATGTAACATTTTAAAATTATAATTAGATTCAGAACCAAACATCTTGTTGGAGGTTATATTCGGAGGAAACAAAAAATTAGATTTTTATAATTTTGGGGGGGGGGGGTTGCAAATTATTCACGACTCCTTTAGCTTCAGAGCTGGCTCGGCAGACACTGCTATTTGAGGTCTGTTCAGACCCTTGTGTGCCTGTGTACAAGAAATTGCCATTGGTTTCTATTGGAGTACTTTCCTGTCACTCAGGCCCGGACTGGGACAAAAAATAGGCCCGGGCATTTAAGCCTGAGCAGCCCATATTTATTTATTTATTGTTAAAGCCCACCCTTCATGTACCATCTTTGCATTTAATCATTCACACAAATCATTAACACATTCATTAATGCAGTCACACAAATCATTCACACAATTCATCCACACATGAATTCATTAATTGTCATACGCATTCACACAATTCATCCACACATTTATTCATTGATTCTCATACGCATTCACACTACCCCCTCTCATCATCTTATCTGCCCCTTCTCACTATGTTCCCCCTTTTCACTATGTAACCCCCTTCCCCACTTCTCAATATGTACCGCCTCTATCTATCCCCTCTCCCCCTTTCTCACTACCTAACCCCCCTCTGCCCCTTCTCACTGCAGCCCCTTCCCTCACCCTACTTACCTTGTTGCCAGAGCAAGCAGCAACTGCGACCGCGCCTGTGGCAGGGCAGGATTGACTTAGGGGCTGATGGAGCTGCAGCTCCAGGCTCCTACCTTAAAATAGGCCCAGTCAGGACTGGACTGACTGGGCCTATATGGCCGCATTAACGCAGAGCCCCTTAAGCCCGCCGCAACTGCAACCGGGTCCGCCACTCTAAGGCAGAGCCGGCCTTAGGTGTTCTGGCGCCCTGTGCGGACTACTCCTCTGGTGCCCCCCCATCCCAAAAAAAGAAAGGAATAAAAACTTGTAACAAAACTCCCCTTTTTCACTATCTATCCCCCTGTATCACTATCTACCACCTCTGCCTCTTCTCACTGTTATCATTATATACTGAGGCAGACATTGACGGTGGTGCAGCATAATACTTATCACTATATACTGAGGCAGACAATGACGGTGGTACAGCATAACACCTATCACTATATACTGAGGCACACATTGACAGTGGTACAGCGTAATCCCTATCACTATACATTGAGCCAGACATTAACAATAGTGCAGCATAACCCCAATCACTATATACTACGCCAAACATTGATGTGGTGTAGGCCTACCACTTCATGGTCTGGCTTAGTAGTAGGGATGCACTGAAACGAATTCTGGACTGAAACCGAAAATGCAGCATTTACCTGTCCGAAACCGAATATGACCTCCCCACACCATAAAAAAAACACTTTTATTTAAAGTAAGTAACACACCAAAATAGGACAAAACAATTAAAAAAAACAATATTATATGTATATATATATATATATATATATATATATATATATATATATATGATTGTTAACAGCAATCACATTCCTATCATGCCCAGGCATACCCAGATTCCAGGATGTACTCGCAGACTTGGCATGATAGGAGTATGATTGCCCTATCTACCCCTTCTCACTCCCTTCTGCCCCATCTACCCCTTCTCACTCCCTTCTCCCCTATCTACCCCTTCTCCCTATCTACCCCCTTTCCCCCATCTCACGCCCTTCTCCCTATCTACCCCCTCCTAACTATCTACCCTCTCCCTCTTTGAAGTTCACTTACCTTTCAGGAGTCCTGCGGTTAGGGTGCAAGGCCTCTGCCTCCCAGCTCTGCCACTGTATGGAACAGTATAGAGTGATGGGAGTTATGATGTACTTTTAGAGCATAATTAGATCATGAAAAAGACATTGGAAATGGTACAGCATAACACCCATCACTCTCACACACTTACCAATCGACACCTATATACCAATCCACACGTATATACCAATCCACACGTATATACCAATCCACACGTATACACCAATCCACACGTATACACCAATCCACACGTATACACCAATCCACACGTATACACCAATCCACACGTATACACCAATCCACACGTATACATCAATCCACACATATATACCAATCCACACATATATACTAATCCACTCTCACTGAATATTTTCCTACCTTTCCTCTTTTCTCCTTACAGCTCCTTTTCCTCCTCTTTGTTCTTCTTCTTCAGTTCTTCTGTCTTCTTCCGGGTCAGAGGGCACGGACAGCGGTGGGCGCGGCTTCAGTGTTGTGCGCCGGGATCTAACAACAAACCCCGGCGCACAGCAGCTGTTGCCGCGCGGATCACAAGGGAGCGGTATCGGAGGTCTTTAGCAGACCTCCGGCTCCCTTGAGTGATTTTAAGCCGGGTTGAACCTTGCGTCTCTGGAGGGGTGCCGGGTGCCGCAAGTTGGCACCCGGTGCGGACCGCCCCCTAGAGTGTGACGCCCTGTGCGGTCGCACACCCCTAAGGCCGGTCCTGCTCTAAGGGGCCGGGAAGCCCCCACCAGGGCCGGCCTTAGGGGTCTGCGGCCGCACAGGGTTTAAATTAAAACATCGGGGGTTTTTTTCAACTTTATTTAACATCCTCCATGTTAAATAAAGTTAAAAAATTTTTATTTAACATGGAGGATGTTAAATAAAGTTAAAAAAAACCCCGATGTTTTAATTTAAACCCTGTGCGGCCGCAGACCCGCCATTGCGGCCGTAGGTAGGGTAGGGGCCTGGAGCTGCAGCTCCATCAGCCCCTAAATCAATGCGGCCCTGCCGTGGCCCGGCCCACCGGGCAAACGCCCGATGGCCAGTCCGGGCCTGCTGTCACTGATTGGCTGCTTGAATAGTTGGACCATGGAGGAGGAGGGCAGCTACTTCAGCAGGGCTGCATCTTCTATGTCCACTAATTCATTTTATTCACTTTGGAGGAATACATTTTAAAGTTCTCATGGTCTGGAATTGTCAGAACATTAAACTGTGCCTTTAAGTAGTAAGAGAAGTGGCCTAAATGAGACAAAAATGTGAATGCAGAAGGGCAATGCATTCATACAGCTGCAAGAGTCACATGCATAGAAGTAAAAGCCATAATAAAAAGCATCGATTCTTGGTAAAGCAATAGCTAGGTGATATTTTGAGTACGGTCAACAAGGTGAAACCTAGCTTCATCCATCCTGTCTGCATGATCGTGCCAGGCTAATATGAAGTAGGATTAATAGGATTTCAGCCCTATTCTAATAGAACTCTGTCTTTGGGTGACAAAGGATGAAAGTCTCCCAAGAATGTCCTCTTTTTTAAACCTTCCCAGCCTTCTGCCATAGAGCAAAGGACATTTTGTAACCACTTTTGCCTAAGAACTTCTAAAGAGTTGGTAGTCTGATTCTAAATGGCTGCCGGTTTAATTATCCATTGCATGCATTAAATATTAAATCAAATTATATGGCTCTGTGTAGTGTGATAGCTCTGTATAAATAATTGTCATTCAAATGATTCTGATTACATAAAAGTTATTAAAACAAGTGTTTCTCTTTGGCCGTATGATTTAAACTCTAGTATATGTTTTGTGTTTTTTGTTTTTTCGGTCTTTAATTCTTTATCAATCTAAAATATCTTTTACACTCTAACTCCTGTAATGTTTTTCTGTTTTTAAATTCCTGAATTCTGCACCTAACTCTCTTCCAAACCAGGCCTCTTTCACAATACTAAGAAAATGCAATTCTAGGTCCTGGTTCTAACATTCTGGCAGCAAGTTCCCATGCCTTGCTTTGCCGTTTTGCCTTAGTTATTATTTGTTCTGTACACAATGGCATCCTGGTGACTGTATATTTTTTCTGCTCAAACAATACTAATTTAATCTTAGGTAAAGAAGCTCGTTTTAAATGGATGAATGGATAAGAGGTTAAAGGGACACATGTATTTATATGAAGGCTGCTACATTTGTCTACTAGAATTAAAGATGCAGTGATTACTGTACTTTAATATGGATCATTACAATGTTTAAGACATAAATACTTGCATTACAGAGAAGCTGCAGCTCTGTTTGGCATTTCTTGTATGTGTTGGGGTGGTCCTCCATACAGCAAGTAGCTGGAAGTGGCAAAAAGGAATCCCTCCCCATGTATTTGCAACCGGAACCACACAGCTCTTATATACATTTAAGTGCAGGGCTTTTTTTTTTTTTTTTTTTTTTTAAATTAGTAAACATATTTTGAAAATATGTTTGGCAAATGATTAGGTGGCAAATACCGATGCTTAATAAACCTGTAAACATTACTGGCATGCTTTAAATGTGTTCTTAAAGCTATAGGTCATTAGGATGTCATTAATGACACCGCAGAGTAGTCATTATGAAACACGTCAGGCATGTTATGCACTACAGTATCACATGAACTTGTTTTTTGATTCTGAACATACCAGTTTTTGGCAAGTTGACCTTCTTTTTCAGGGAGCCATCTGACATTTGTTCATGATTTGATGAGTTGTGACCTTCTGGTGCTTTATCTGTAGTTAAGGATCTGCAGTGGCGTGATTATTTATTTGGCCCTATTCTTAATTGGCCATGCAAAACACTACAGGATATCCCACAGCATCGCTTCCTTAAAATTCCTAATTAAAACATAACGAGTGACAGAGCTCAGCCACTATAATGTGGTTATCCCATTGCCATTGATAACCCACTAATCAAATATAATATATAATATTATATTTGATTATATTATAATATAATGCCTCATTTAACTGACATGACTTTGAACAATACTTCATAGAAATATTGGTGTAGCGATTAACCTTTGTCATTATCTACAATATATTTGATAATGACAAAGGTTATCGCTACACCAATATTTCTATGAAGTATTGTTCAAAGTCATGTCAGTTAAATGAGGCATTATATTTGTCAGACATGTTGCTGTGTCTGTTATGTCTTTGTATGTGAGACTTTCTGAATGGGACATATGAAGGGACCTCTTTAAAATATTCAGCCATACAGTAGCTTATTAAAAAGATGAGCTTCCATCTGTTGAAATGCTGCCCCGAAGAAACTTAAAATTACATATACCTTCTCGTCGCAGTGAGCAAATCAACAGCCACCAAAGAGGGGCAGTAAATTAACAATAGGGACAAAATAACTTAATAGGACTTATGATTGTAAAAAAGAAAAAGAAGCAATACCTTATGACACCATAAATCCATGAGTCATGAGAATCCATGAGTCATGCCTGGGTTCCCTTTAGTTCATCATCATTATTTATTTATGCAACACGTGAGGCAAACACATTGGGTTGAGCTGGAGAAGTTCCAGAAGTCGGGTAGCCAAGGCTTCTGAAATCTCACTAATGGCTACATTAGCTTTTTTTCCCTCGCTGGTTTCAGCTAGTTCTCACTAGTTAGGCTATTGCTAAAAAAAAAAAAAAAAAAGCGCTGACCTTCCAATCAATCCACATATACATGTGCATTGAATAACAATAAACCTGAGGTTTTGGCAAGTAACTTTAAAAATGAAGCATAAAATATTTTTTTCCGTTAACTAAGTTTATTCAATTGGTAGTTTGCGATATCACCTAAAATTAAAAAAAAATTCTGATATTGTATATTTTTCTCTGAAAATCATATGTTTCCATTAAGTTGTTATATATATTGTATGCCCAGATACACGGCTCTTTTTGAGTTACCAAACTGATCTTTTTTTTTTTTTAATGTGAAAGTTTGTGTATCGGATTCATTTTGCTATTCTCTGCAATAACAGTGTGTCCAAGGCTGAACCTAAAATAACATGAATTGCTTTACTGTCAAAAACAAATACTATTTCTAGAGCATTCTGTTGAAATGTACGACATGGGTAACCTTTAACCTTGTGTGTGATACCTGACATTTCCTCTTTCCCAGACAATAATTTGAGATTAGGCTGTTTCTGTGTATTTTGCTTTCCATTTAGGGACCTTTAGCTGTTTTGGCAGATTCACTACATATGTGGCTTTCATTGCTGTTAAGGTTAGGGTTCACCAAAGACGAATTTTGCATGGCTTGTTATCATCTGAAGCAGAACTTTTAAGACACTTTCGATAAGGGTTGGAATATTTTAGTTAACTAAAGCACAGGAATGTATAATAAAAACAGGTATTTCAGCTAACACAGCTTGCTGAACCTTACCGAACCTGTTATTGATCATTTATTGCACGTATGATAAACATATGACTGTGTACCTCAACCACCCCTCCCTTTGACCTTCCTGCTTTCCTTCTGTCCTGTTTATGGCCTGACTTTACATTTATATGTCACATGACCAAAAAAAGGAACCTGAAAACCTACTGAATTTTATGAGTAATAATAAAACAACTCGAGCAGATAATTTTTCAAAATACTAAAGTTGATTTAATTTTACAGTTTCCATAGTACGGTAATAGTGGTTTTCCCCTGTGACAAGCGGTTAAGGAAAATGACCTGATCTTCGCCTTTGGTGGGATGGAATTAACACAGTTTCCACATACTACCCATTTTTGTTTTTGTAAGCCAAAAGGGGATGCGAATTGTCACTCCAATACACTCTGGGTTGGCTGTGATGGGAGTAGTTGGCTAGATGTAAATTGTCATAATTACAAATGAGACAAGAATAATAATCCCCACAATGGCAGCTCTGTGTTTGTTTTTTTGTGTGTGTTCTTTGTTTAAATTAAAGAAGCATTCTCAAAGGAGTCCGTTTTATGAGACTTGCACTACTGTAAGTAGCATTACCGGTTTGGCAACTATCATATCTAATAACCCATAAAGATAAAGCACATTTATGAAATATAGCCTGGAAAAAAAGCTATTATTTTGGTTGTTCAACTTAGGGACAAATGTGAGCAATGAGTCTTGAAGAAAAACGTATTTTTTCACCAGCAAATGTTTTGACAGTTTTAAATAAACGTTAAAATAACTTTTTAGAGATACAATCCTCCTAACTTTGCTAGGGCTGGAAAAGATGTACCCCTCATTCTTCCACATGTGATTTTCTACCCGGTTAGGAAGAAGGAAACATTTTTTTGTCTGCCCAGCGGCAACAAAGGTGAAGATCTAATTGGCGATGAGCACTGGAGATGTGGCTGAGCTGTGGGAATCGTTTGCTCCCCACAACCTTATAGTACAGTCTGGTTTGGGAGGACCCAGAAGATGTGGGTTACACTACCAAGATGGAGACCAAAAAGATGAGACTGCATGAGCTGGGGGTCATGCTATGGCATTCCCATAGGAAGGCACGTGTCGTTCATAGGTGCCAGAATTAAAAGTACAAATAGACTACAGACTTGTTTTTCCCCCTGTTTCTTTACCAGCTCTCACGCAGTGCAGACAGGTCTCCACTAGGTAAGGGGAGGGAGAGCAGTGTTATGTGTGTGTATGTAGCGTGTTACAGTCAGTGTGGTTACTGTAGTATTTGTCAGCGTATGTGTATTCTGTCAGTGTGTACTGTAGTGTTAGTGTGAGTTTGTATAGTGCTAGAGCCAGAGTCAGTGTGTATACTGTTAGCCAGTGTGTGTAGCTGTATGTATAGTGCCAGAATCTATAGTGCCATTCAGTGTGTTTGTATTGTTGGATAGTGTGTGCGTGTGTATGAGTATGATGTTAGCATATAAGAGCACATGATGTTGTGTTTGTGTGTTACTATAGTTTGGCAGATAGCGGTCACAGCCCATCCTGGGGTAAGTGTTTGGTGTCGCTGAATGCCTCCTGATCGAGGCATTCCAGCGACACCATTTAAGTTGATCACCTCCTAAACGCTTTTAAAACGGGCGTCTGCCGCCATACAATGCATGGCGGATGTTGACGCCCCGGGGAGGGGCCAGACGTGGCCCCTAGTGCCAATCGTGGCCCCTAGTGCCAATCGTGGCGTTGATGAATGCCTCGAGGTCGAGGCATTACAGCAACACCGTTTGGGTGCAGAAAGCGAACGTAGATCGCTTTTTGCACCCGTTTAAAGTCATGACGGTCCTGGCACGTCAATTGTCGTTAACCGTTCGTTTTCAGGTGACATGCCCGGACCGTAAATTGTCATTAAGGGGTTAAATAAGCAGACTTGAAAATAAAAATGTGTTAATGTATGTGTACCATGTATGTATGTGCATGTACAAAGTATGAAATTCTGACCACAAGGGCTTTTGAGTGGGAAAAAAAGTATTTGGAGCCAAGATTTTGGTTCCCTTAAAACGCTGCTGATTCATTATACAGGTTTTTTGGTTTTTTTTAATCTTTTGCAGTTAAATGTAGACATACTTTTATTACATATTTTCTACCGGGTTCCATTAGCATTTGTGGCTTTATAATCTTGGCTCACACCAGTACCGATGAACAAAGGCTGCAAAAGAGGTTTGTTGGGTTTGCTCAACAAGCATATGGGTTCCCTTGTGAGCACTGTAGATCTTTGGTTTGGATCTTAGGCGTAGGAAGGTAAAGGCAGCCTGCCAAGTTTAGTGAAAGGATGCATCTCAGTAATTTAATTTAGCAGTAATATGATAGGTATTAGAAGATCACACTGCAAAATCAGTGTTATTACAGGGCTGTTTGTTCCAACAGATGCTTATCATTTGATTTCATTGTGAGACTTGATCCTTTTCTGTTAAACAAATTGGTTTTGTAGGATAGATATTCATACTTGTACTGTAAAATTCATATTGAGATTAGCTTTCTTAATCAGTGAATGCATTTTATTGTGAGCCTTGAATTCTCTTTCGTGGGTTTATTCAGTTCATATGTTATTTTTCCCCTGTGCTTCCTTTCCAAGTATTAAAGTATTGTATATGTGTGGTATTATTGGTGGTTTCTCAGGCATTCATCTCTGCAAACTCCTTGTGATAGGTTCATAATTTTTTCTTGCTTTATTCTTCAAAAGTTAACAGTCCTACACTAACAAAATAAACCCAAACACATATTCCCCATACCCCTAGTGAAACATGAATGAGAGCTTACCCAAAGTCCTGAAAAACTGTGTTTTTGATGCACCAGAAACATACCATCGTAAGCTGTCACATTGAGGAACACAGCTTGGAGCATCAGCTGCCCACGCTAAGTTCACCAGTAGATGTTCAGCTCACGAGTTGCTTGTTGAAACAGAGCAGGGCTTCTGTATTTAAACTGGGTTCATTGAGGGACGTAGTGTAACTTGTATAAAAAAATCCATAGTAGTGTATGTATTAGTGTATGTATTAGCTATCATTTATAAGAAGCCCTACATTGAAGAGTTACTTCTTGTCATTAATGCGTACTATAACAGAGGTCCCTTTAAATCCTCAAGGTGTCCCCCTTGCAAATACTTTAGCTGAGGTCCCTTTAAATCATCAAGGATCCCTCCCTTGCAAATGCATGGGGAGATTCCTATATTGCCTTTGCGTCAAGCAGCCAATGGCTACTTAGGACAAGGAGAGCTGCAGCTAAGTGTTTTATTATTATTTAAATTGTACTTTTAAAGAATGTATATTAAAGTACTCTTTTTTTTTTTTTTACATTCTCTATTGTCAGAGGGTTTATTCAATTGTTTCATCAATTGAAACAGATCTTCTTTGGAAGATTTGATGGTCACCAAGGAATTTTAGAAATGTAGTGATATTCAGACTGATCCTTTCAAGGCACAATAACGGGACATGATTTCCACATTTTACCACAGTCTTTTCCTTTAGGGTAATTCATAAAACCTAGATTACTGATGTGTCTTAATGAATAGGGTGGGAATCACTGTCCTAGACAGCCAGGACTTTTTTTATGATAGCATGCAGCTTTCTGGTTGGCAACCTTTTGATCAGAGTCCAAGTGTACACACAAGTTACAGGTCGTAAAATCCTGAAAGCTATAGCTTTGGGGTTTGTAAATAATTAACAAAGTCATACTGACACCATACCAAAGGAGTAATCTCATAAAACCTATGAAGCCAAACAAAAAAAAAAGTAATAAAAAAAAAAAAAAAAACGCAAAAAACTTTGAGTAAAAGCCTCCCTTAGGTCTTGTATGAACTAGTTGACTTGTCCTTAAAGCAGTCCCTGTATTCTGTAACTTTGTTCTCTTTTAAGTCTGTAGCTGTGAATAAAAACTAGAAGCATTTTTTCATAATATATTACTTTACAGTTTAGTTCATATGACTGATTGTTGTGTGCTACTTTTTATGGAGAGTACCTCACAGATGGCTTAAAAATCAAATATTGTAGCATCAGAGACATTTCAGTGGATACGTGGTAGGGGGTAAATAATGTTTATCCTTATGGGCCTCACAAATGCATTGTAATCAAAGAAAACCCCTTAAATATTTAACACTTGGGTCATACGCAAAAGTTTTTACTTCTGTAACCTGGCCACAACCCATTTGTGAAGTCATGTTCACTCCATTTTGGAACCTAAGAAAGTTTTAAGTTTGTGAGCAGGGCCCACTTTACCTAATGTATTGGTTTGTCTCAGTCTGTCAGTTCTAGTTATGATACATACATTTAAAGGGTATGGCAAAAGAAGTGCTGTGTAATTTGTTGGAGCTGGATAACGTATAACTAATTTTATAGAATTATCTTTAACAATAAAGTGTTTGCTTTCACCTGAAGCAAAAACTCTTAGAAAAGAAACTGCTTCCATTGAATATTTTCAGAGTATTATTATTATATACAGTATTTTTTTATTTATTTGTCTCTGATTAGGGATGGTGGGGGTTGTGTCATGTAGTGGGTTGCTTTTTAAGAGCTTTGTGGTTTATGGCCATAAACTTCCATTGATCCAGACCTCTGTGCTAAGGTCAGTGGCTGGCAGGACATAAAGCAGACATATAGACTATCTGTTTGATATTTTACATTGAAGAATGATAAAAGAGCCAGGCAAAAAATAAATAAAATGATCTTTGCAATGTGTTATGTTGGGATGGGATTACGTTATTATTTTTTTGCATCATACTATAAATATACTAAAATTCAGAAATTGGGCAGGATACATGGGCCAAATGGTTCTTATCTGCCAACACAGTCTGTTTCTATAAATGGGATGTCATTAAACCGGACTGCAGGAACTTAAACATGTATGGTATGGATTTAAACAAGTATTACAGTAGCTAATGTATTGGCTTAAATATTTGGCTATAAGTAAGAGTGATGTGTGATTCTTCAGTCTTTAAGGTCAGAAAAAAACATAATTTCTTTGTTTATTTTAAATTACTTATTTGTTTGTTTTTTTTTACAGTGGGCAGTTTGCAGTGGTAAAAAAATGTCAGGAGAAAAGCGCAGGTGTTCAGTACGCTGCAAAGTTCATCAAAAAGCGGAGAACCAAATCAAGCCGGCGTGGAGTGACCCGGGAGGACATAGAGAGGGAGGTCAGCATACTGAAAGAGATCCAACATCCCAACGTGATCACTCTGCACGAGGTGTACGAGAACAAAACAGATGTCATTCTCATTCTGGAGCTGTAAGTGTCACTAAGCTTCTGTGGCTACTTGTTTGTATCCTAAGCACCGAAAAGATGATGTAATGGGCTTCCTGTACGGCATGAATTGCAAAACGATGAAGGAAGCTAACAGCTTCAAGGGTTCTTCATTATTCCAGCTTGAGAGTTTTGTTTAACAGGCAAGGAAATTAGCAGGTTTGCTTTAACAGCGGGATATTGAATCTGAAACAGAAGAGTTCGACGAACAGCGTCTCAACCCTTCCAGCGCCAGTGTGTTCTTGCAGTGCTCCATGGCTTTGGTTCATGGAGGGGTATGGTGGTTGGGCTTAATCCTCCTGTAAAACAATAGTCTCCCTTCTATTTTAGTTTGTCCAAAGTAAATGTTTGCATTACTTTGCTTGAACAAGATTACATATTTGGCACTGTCCAAGCTATACATGTATCTGTCCTGGAGATATTTGCCTGAAACTGAAAAGTTTTGGTTTTTTTTTATTTGGTTGTTAATTAAACCACCAGGGAGGTATCGAGCATTGTCTAAGGATCATTTGAATTTAAAGTACAATGGGAAAAAACCTAAGGGTAAAATGTGTTCAATTGGAGGCCTAATGGACCCATATTTGCCTTTAACTATTTATTGACTTTTAATAGTCCACACTGTCCACATCCACACCAGACAGGAAAACATGAAAAGTTGTGCGCTGGGATGAGTGAACCTCTCTCTCTACCCTTCACTTTTCTGTGCCCATGAAATGTGGTTATGGCCTAGTGGTCTTGTTTTGAAGAATACTGTACTGTTATATGGATTTTGTCCATGCATTTAAAATTCTCCAAGCCTTATACGACTTCTCAATAAAGAAAAGCAAGTGTGTGAGGACCCAAATAAATGAATAAATAAACCTATACAGGAATACCCTTGCAACGGGGCTATCGCCTGTGTTGGAAGATTGTTCCATTTATCTACCAGTCTTCCATACATTACATCTAAGAATCTGATTTATAGGATAACCTTGTTCTAACATTTCTCCTTCTCTCTTGTACTTTGTTAAAAACTCTTAAGTATTTAAATGTTTCTATCGCACCCCCCCCTCTCTTCTGTCCTCTAAGTTGTACATATTGCTATCCCTTTTTAATTCTGAAAACCATTTACCATTTTAGTAGCCCACCTCTGAACTATCTCCCCAATGTTAATATCCTTCTGGAGATGGAGATGAACCCAGTGTCAAATGTTTTAATGAAACCTAGATAGACTATATGAACTGCTCCTTCCTGTACAGCAAACAGGAAGCCAGGCGGGAGCAGTCAAGTAAAGATTCACACTTCTCAACACACATCGCATATAACAAGGTACAGCTCCCAGATGGGAGACATGGAGATAAACGCCTAAAGTGTTTTGCACTATACAGCATGTGATTCTTATTCATAGGCATGGAGCAAGTAGCTTCTTTCAAAATGTGATAAAAACAATTTTGATCTCTTTTCCAGTCAGTGTTACTAAGTCCATGGCATATCATAGAATGCTTGCTCTGTTGTGTAAGATGTGGGAGGTTTAATCCTTTTTTCCTCCTTTTGGTTTTTGGTCCTATCTATCTCCTTGACATTACCCTAGGCGCTGGGATGTCTCACACAGCAAAAGTGTCCATTTGTTTGTTGTACAAGTCAGTAACCTATCCGTATCAGTGTTCTATGACACTTTATACCATTTACTCCACATAGTATACATAACACCTTAATTTACTCAATGTTTATGTATCCATGAAGCATCTAAATATCCAATCTTTGGTATCTGTAATGTAGACCTCATGCACTATATGCACTATATGCTCCTGCCCATGTGCTGTAGACTTCAGGGTCAGGAACGATTTACAGGCTATGTAGCACAAACACCACTAGCAGGTTGTCTGATAAAAGGGATCAAACAAAATCCCTGATTATAACTTATTGGAGGTATAAAGTGACTTAAGGCTATTGCAGGGGAGGACCCTGACACTTCAAGACAAGGAACATCCAGGCTTAAAAAGACAGTTTAAGGAAGAATGCATATTAAAGTACTCTGTGGGTATCATTGTTTGTGGGAACCCTTTTGTTAAACATGTAACCAAAGAACAAGAACAAAATCTCATTGGTCTTTAAACACATTTTGGTTGAATTTGTACTCCTTGCTCAATTCATAGAGTCTTCAGTTTTTTTCAACTTGGGTTCTATTTTCCGATAGAGACTAAGCTACAGCTGTATAGCACTATACAAGGTATGGAAGGATATCAAACTATGTGAATCATGTTTATTGGTGGCTGTAGGAACCAGTTTTATGAGGGGCTAAATACCCCCCTTCGTATCACAATTCAGTGGGATTTACTAACAAGCGCCCCCATCGTGGTGCATGTAGTCAAAGTATTTAATTACTTAATAATGTATTTCTGTCTGTCTCATCTTCTTTGTTTCACCATTCGTTTCTGTTAAGTCACTGTGGCACTTGAACTCTGTCCTTCGTTTTGTTAAGTTAAATCATGTTGTTTCCCCTGTCATCCTCAGAGTTGCAGGTGGGGAGCTGTTTGACTTTCTTGCTGAGAAGGAGTCGTTGACTGAAGAGGAAGCTACAGAGTTCCTCAAGCAGATACTTAATGGAGTAAATTATCTTCATTCTCTGCAGATTGCTCACTTTGATCTTAAGGTACTGCAAGGAGCTTGGTTGCTCCAAAATATTTGTGTATTTTGGGGTCTGCTGTAAAGATATTCATTACAGTAGTTTTTCTATTGCATTTCCTGAGTGCAGTGTCCTTTTTTCCCATAGACTTGGTACTGTAAGCACTCTGTTTAGGGCAAAATAATTGTATACCGCACATAAAAAAATTAATTGGAAGATTCTATCCCTGTAGGGCTGTATCTTCTAAATAGTTTTTTGACATAGGTATTTCTATATTTTAATGGGTCATTAGAGTCCACTCAGAAAGCAGATTTTCCTAATCTCTCCCAAAAGCATGGATGGTAAGATAAAAATTGTAAACCTAGCATTTGCAATGCTTATTGCATATTTTTCTCTGTAGAGGGAGTAAATATATAATTGGACTAGACAACCATCACGTTTAGTGTTAACAAAATTAGGCATTTTGAGAACCAACATAAAATTGGGACTCACAAGCTGAAACGTTTTAAGATTTTGTAGAAATACGTGAATTTTGAAAATTACGTACAAATAGGTGTTATCACAAAAGGTGCAATACAACTCTAAAAAGAGATGGACAAAGATAATAATGGGTGGAAAAAATGGGCACCGGTTATATTAACAGATACTTATTCCTAAAGTGCAAACAAAACACCTATGCTTATACCTTGAGAATTGAGGGTGGACAATTTCATTTCATTATCCCAAAGACTTCACAATTTCAGCAGAGTAGAAGCTTTTGGCTTGCTTTTATCAATCTATTGTTTTGTCTGTTTACAGCCTGAAAATATAATGCTTCTAGACAGAAATGCACCAAAACCCCGCATAAAAATTATAGACTTTGGACTTGCTCACAAAATTGATTCCAGAAATGAATTCAAAAATATCTTTGGAACACCAGAGTTTGTTGGTTAGTATTGCTGCTCATATTTTTCTCTCTATAAAACTAGTATTTTATTGTCTTTTTTATGTGAACATGTGAAAGTGGCCTCACTGGTGCAGTGGGGAGCAAACATGTAAATTGTTTGTTGTTGTATTTAAATTTGCATTTTTTCTCCTTTATTTTAGCTCCTGAAATTGTCAACTATGAACCTCTTGGTCTTGAGTCTGATATGTGGTGAGTTTGGATGTTCTCATCTGACTCTTACTGCCGTGGGAATTTTGTGTTTTAAGTATTATTAAATTATTTTGTTTCTGTTTTGTTATAGGAGCATTGGTGTAATAACCTATATCTTGTAAGTATCCATTCCTGTAAACAGAAATACCTAATGAAAACATGCAAGTGCTCCGATACAGGCCTTTGTATGCGTGTAGAAAGTGTAACCCCACAGGCTCTCCTGAGACAGCATTAAGTGGGATATAACTTCTGAAATGAATGGTATTTGGCACAAAACAGGTTATGTTAAGGCTACTTGATAAATAAAGTGAGGTATTTGAAAGAACTTCTCACAAGGGGTCAGTGCTGGATAATCCATTAGGCAGACTAGGCACATGCGCATTGGCTCCTGTGCTTTAGTGGGTACTAAGTATTCCAGTGGTAGCTACACTGTCCACTGTACAGCGGGCCCTCAGCAGGGGTCACATAATATATGGATTTATATTATACACACTGTGAAGTACCCCCCCAAAAACCCTGGAGGATCTTATACCAGTGCTTTTGGGGGTACTTTAAAATGAAAGATTGAGAAACCTGGTGGTGAAGTTATCTGAGAGTTTACAATCTACGATTTTAAACCTAGAATTTTACAGTAGATAAGAACATTTCGGCCCATTTAGTCTGCTCTTTTTTTCTGATATATAGACTATAAATAGATATGCCAGTGCCATTTGTGATTAAATTTCCTCACTGTATTAACCGCTTCTGTTTGGAGGCTGTTCCACTTACCTACCAAGTAAAATGTCCTTATATTAACATAAAACAACAATTATTATTTATATAGTGCCTTTCTCCCAGTGGGGCTCAAAGCACTTTCTTAGGGCATGCTCTCGGAATTAACCCGAATCGGCAGCTGAATAATAGATCTTATTACCCAATTGATGGTCCTCTTTTAGCGATCTCAGAAAGATGAAGGCCTGAGTTGACCCTGCCGATAGGACCTGTAACCCCGAGGTTTGTCAGGGCATTTACCAACGGAACCACATTCATTACATCTAAGTCTCTGACTTCTTGTTCAAACGTTTCTCCTCTTTTGAATTAAACTTCCCTCTTGTAGTTAAACCACCTAATGCATTATATGTTTCTATCTGATCTCCTCTCTTCTCTCCTGGAAGCTATACGTAAATAGATAACTTAGTTTTTCCTTTCTTTATCCTGCATATCATTCACCCTTTTGAAAGGCTATTATTACAGATTTTAAGGTTTAAAATGTGCACCCTTCATGTTGAATTTTTGGAATTATACATCCATTTACTGCGGTTGCAGTGGGGAAAGTCTGAATTAAGACCTACAATTTTACCTTTTCGTTCTGCATTGTATTTGAATTGTCTTGGAAGTGCTACCTTCTCCAATAACGAGCATGCATTGTATGCAGTCTTACTGGATTCTGCATTGTTCTAAGGTAACTGTCCCACTCCTTAGGCTGAGCGGTGCGTCTCCATTTCTTGGGGAAACAAAGCAAGAGACACTGGCTAATATATCTGCTGTCAGCTATGAGTTCGAGGACGAGTTTTTCAGTAGCACTAGTAGCCTGGCCAAAGATTTTATAAGAAGACTTCTTGTCAAGGACCCAAAGTAAGTATGTGGTTAACATCCAGTTATTTTGTGTGTTTCTATCCTATGCTTTATGCTTTGTGCGAATTTATTACCAATTTTGAAATTATTGTTATTAAAGCTTTTTTAAATGACAAATGTGTTCAGCGTATATCCTGTGGCTTTCTTTAGAGAAGTACAACATACATGAAGTACCGTATTTGCTCGATTATAAGACGAGGTTTTTTCCAGAGCAAATGCTCTGAAAAATACCCCTCGTCTTATAATCAGGGTCGTCTTATAATCAGACCTCAAATAGGTCTGATTATGAGACTAAGATCCAGATCCCCCGCAGCGATGCAGAGGACCTGGATCCTCCTGTGTTAATCCCCCCCCCCCAACTTACCGGTGCTTCTGAGTCCCCGGTGCTTAGTCCGGGCTGCGTGTAGAGCTCTACGCGATACAATCGCGTAGAGCTCTACACGCTTCCCGGACTAAGCACTGGGGACCCAGATGCAGGGGACCTGGATCCTCCTGTGTTAACCCCCGACCCAACTTACCGGTGCATCTGAGTCCCCGGTGCTTAGTCCGGGCTGCGTGTAGAGCTCTACGCGATTGTATCGTGTAGAGCTCTACGCTCTACACGATACAATCGCGTAGAGCTCTAAACGCTGCCCGGACTAAGCACCGGGGACTCAGAAGCACCGGTAAGTTGGAGGGGGGGGGCATAACACAGGAGGATGCAGGGGACCTGCATCCTCCTGTGTTATGCCCCCTCCAACGTACCGGTGCTTCTGAGTCCCCGGTGCTTAGAGCTCTACGCGATTCGCGTGGAGCTCTACATGCTGCCCGGACTAAGCACCTGGGGCTCAGATGCAGGGGACCTGGACCCTCCTGTGTTATGCGCCCCCCCAACTCAGAAGCACCGGTAAGTTTGGAGGAGGGAGGGGGAGTGTTAAATGTGGGTTTGAGGCATTTCTGGAGGCAGAGTGCTCTGTGAAATGCCTTTTAACCCCTTTAATGCCACTCTGCCTCCTGAAATGCCTTAAACCTCCCTATATGCCACTCTTCCCCATAATATGCCTTTTAACCCTCTAAGTGCCAGAGTGGCATATAGGGTTAAAAGGCATATTATGGGGCACTGTGGCATTTAGAGGGTTAAAAGGCATATCATGGGGCACAGTGGCATATAGGGGGTATAAGGCATTTCTGGGGCAGATGTGCATAACTGGGGGACAGGTTGGAAAATAGAAGGAAATAAAACCAAAATATTTTTCTCAAGCATAGCTTTTATTAAAAAAAGTGTTTAAATGAATTAACATTTACTGGTAAAACTTTTTTCCTATAGGGTCGTCTTATATTCAGGCTTTTTCTTTTTTTCATAAATTAATATTAAGATTTGGGGGGTCGTCTTATAATCAGGGTCGTTTTATAATCGAGCAAATACGGTATATGTGACTAATCCTAATATTCTCTTCTTAAAAGGAAAAGGATGACGATTAAAGACGGTTTAAATCACCCATGGATTAAGGTATTCTTTGAAACTAAATTCATACAAATTAATCGCATTACATAAATATATTTTATCATTGTTTGTGACAATCATTTAATAATTTGGAAATTCTATGTTTTGTTTTAAATTTCAAATTCTATGGACCTCAGTGGACTTCTTTTCTTTAAAAAAAATATTCGTCAAACCCCCTTTTGCACCAAAATACTTTTACTTTTACCTTGTTATACATAGCCCACTGGCACACAATATAGGGCACCACTTGTAAGCTTTGTTAAAGACCCACCACCCATGTATTTTGTTTTCAATTGAAATAGTCTATTATCACAAGATTTAGCTTTGCATATACACAATCAGTCGTCGTTTATGCATGGTGGTAAAATAGCAAAACTGTATGTATGACAAATAAATAATTACAGATATCATTAGTGAGAGCTCCAATTAGCCCATTTATGCACTAAGAAGCCTTAGGAGTCCGCTAAGTACCTGCAGCTGCATGCGTTACACTCCAACTCTGTTTTATAACACAGTGATAGCGCTGTATATTCTCTATCAGCTAAGGACACGAACATTGAAATGAAAGTTAACAGTATACAAAAACGTCTTGCAGAGCTCTGTCAATAACTGGGAGTACACAATGACCGTAGACATTGTGACCGCAGAAGATATTTGAAACTCAGAGACTGTACGACTTTAAGTGAAACTTCAGCTTGCATTAGTAGAAAAACATTGTCCAAGTGTGCAAACCACGGAGCTAGGGAAATCAAGAGTCGTCTATGGCAATAGATTTTTCAGAAAAATAAGCTGTGGATCCACTGTGTATCATACAATTTAATTGATGGAGTTAATAACAATATTTAGTATGTCTAATCATGTTCTTGGTGTCTGCCCTGAGGGAAATTGAACTTCATCTTACCTTACAGCTCGCTGTAATATCTTCTTTGCGCTCCTCCACTCCCCGATGAGCTACTTGTGGTTATAGCAGGCAGAAAATGAAAAGAATAAATCAGCTTTTTTTTATTTTTATTTTTAATCTTTTTATGAATTTTTAATCATGATATTGGTCAGATTTTTTTCATTTGCCAGCTAAGCTTGAATCACAATATCTAAAAAAAAATTCTATTGTGAATTTTGTTTAATACAAGTGTCATGCTTTTCTTTGTCATTTTGTCACAGCCTAAGGATACACAACAAGCGCTGAGTAGAAAAGCCTCTGCAGTTAACATGGAGAAGTTTAAGAAATTCGCAGCACGACGTAAATGGAAAGTATGTATATTTTTTATCCATATGCATTTTTTTTATTTTCTTTAAGCAGCTTTACTTACCCTTGAAGTTATTTTAAAGGGACAGTTATTTTGTGTTAAGCACTTTGCAGAACCCCTTTCACATTATAATGGCATGTTAGTCTGTGCAGCAGGCTATTGTGCCTGATGAATGTGGCCATATCCTGATTCAGGATAGACATATGTCTATCCAATGCAGGTTTATATTCCTTTACTGTATTAATAGGCAGCCATCATTCTATTCTATTCTAAACTAAATAAAACGTGTTTCTGAAGGAAAAACTTCTCGTTTAGGTAAGTGAAGGAAACATTTGCCTCTGTAATGCGCCTTAAAAAATCCCAAATACAATAAAAAGTTGTTCCACACCTTTAAGAAACGAAGTTCCAGGATATGAAGTCATACCCTTGTGTGCACACAGACCCTTTTAATGAAGTCTATGGAGGATGTGGTGAGGCTGGCACAGCCTCCATAGCGTAAATAGGACAATTTGCGAGAACAAAGATCTCCCATTAACGGGTCCATTGTGCAGTGGGACACTGCGGGGGTGGGGTTGATTGCCCAAGAGGGTGATCTGCCTCCTTGTTTTTGTACCAGGGGGGAACTGTCCCTGCCTTGGACCTGTTGCCCCTAGCCATAGACCCAGTTGTATGACTGTCACTTTAATTGCCATGCTGCCTCATTTTTTTTTATTCTTTATTGAGGGGTTTCTGTGCATTAATGAAATACAGGTGCAGTCTTCATGTTTTTTTTTCTCCAGAATTAATATGAAAGTAAAACCTGTGGAGATCTAACATTATACCACTATGTTATACTTGTCATTGTAATATTCTAAAATTCACAAAGTATTTCTTGTTTCTCTTGCCAGCAATCTGTCCGTTTAATATCCCTGTGCCAAAGACTGTCGAGGTCATTCTTATCCAGGAGTAACATGAGTATAGCTAGAAGCGATGACACTTTGGTAAGTGGATTTATTTTCAACAAATACAAAAACTTCTGGTTTTTTACTTGTTTTTTTGTGTGTTTGTTTATAATAGACTACAAGTTTTGAGAAACAAAAAAACACATACAATTGATGGTCCGTTATTGGATTTTTAACCAAGCAAATTTGGTAATTTGTCCTGAAAACATAAATGGCTTTTAAAGTGTTTCATTTTAGTCTGTTTATAATATAGGAGAGGCACTTTTTTTATTCTGCACCATCCCCTAATGACTTTGCTCATTGAGGTAGATCATTACACAGTAATTCAATGAGGCATAAAATACTTTGAACACCAACGATATCTTTTTTTTTTTTAAGTTGATCAAGATTTATGCATTTAAAGATTTACAAGAACAAATGTGTACATTGTAATAGCTTCTTGAGCAATCAGATCCATTGTTCATCGCCGCAGAATACAATGCTAAATAAAACAAATAGTTATTTAGGCTCCATGGTCTTTCAAATCTTGAGGTTGTCATAGTCTACTCCAAATGTGCATAAGCCATATTACTGATCAGTGAGCATGTGACATTACTAAACAACATTTACGCTACAGACTGTCCGATAGATCTAAAGTTGCATTCGGTTCCGGAGACTTATTTGAGTACATTGAAGTACATAATTGTCCTTCCTACATACGTGTTTCAGGGCAAATATAAGCCACCCAAGATGTAGGCCCTAACATTTTTTACATTTGAAAATAAAAATGTTTTTCAGTGAATTTTGTAAAATTTTAGCTGTAGGACAAACATCAGTATTATCCCTAAACTTAGGGAGGAAGATCATTACATAGGGTTAGGCCAACCAGTTTAGGTTTAGCAGGCTAACTCTGAGGCATTCAATCTACAATTTGTTCTATCTTGAAGCATCACAATGCAGAACCTGAGGATATGCAATCATATTCCATCACTCTGCTTTATGACGCCAAATAAAGGGAACAAATCATAGTGATCTATCTATAACTGAGGAGGCTCCACTCTGATAAAACTAGACTATGATGGAGAGGCCCATGATAAATCTGAAGAGGCTCAAATCAAGAAGAGAGGTGTCTTTGGACAAGTGTTTTTTGCTCTTAGTTTGGGCCTAAGGCATCACCACTCATTACATTACTGAAAAAAGGGGAGACTCCTATTCAGGCCATTACAGTGTGTGCTAGAAATACTGATAAAAAAGATTTTACTGGTTCTTTCAAGAACACGGTAGTAAGAATAAAGTTGAGAATGAATATTAAATGCCCATATATAAAATGAAAGCCTTACCTTCATTAAAAATACTTTTCATGTATTTAATTTTGTGTGCGTGTTTTTAAACACATTTTTAAATGTTTGAGTAAGAAATTTGAGAATTAAAAAAAAACAATGAACAGAATTGTGATTTCTGTAATTTTCAACCATTTTACAACATATTTCTTTTTAAACTGAGTGGAATATGACATGCTGCAGTAGAAAGCATTCGAGACACTGATTTCACCCTGTAACCTGGAGCAAATCCTGTGACTCACAAAGTGCAGAGCCAGGCAAATGAAAACCCAAGTCGGGCTCTTAAATATTATAAAATGTGACATACTGCCATAACCAGACACTGTGAGCGGATTATGATGGGCAGGCCTACACGTTATGGAAAGGGACTTGATCTAGTTATCACTCTGGCGTTTGTGCTTGGATTTCTGTTTGTACTCCTACTGTTTCTCTGGTTACAGAGGGAATCATTTTTATTTATTTTTATTTGTATAGTATTTTTTTTTTTCTGGCAACTGGGGGTTTAACTAGATGTGGTGATACCATATAAAAGTATGTGGCAGGGGTGCGATGCAGATTCTTAACGGTAATATTTCTTTAATAAAACAGGTAATAATTGTATAATTATTTTCATCACTTGCTAATGGAGGTCGGGCCCGACTAGATGTCCTTAAAATCCTAATTGCCACTCTAAATTATGAATTTGTTTTGCAATTCAGTATTTGTTTTACAAAGTATAGAGTTCAACAAAACAAAAACCTTTTTGAGGAAAATAAATTACGCATAAGGTTTGTAAGAACTAACCTGAAAATTACCTATGCCTCCTAAAAGGACATCCGAGCAGAGCTAGAAGACAAGTATTTAAATGTGTAATAAGCAGCCTCATATGTATTTATTTCCCTTCAACACCCCTAAATCATGGTACATTATCATAAGTGTCTATTTATGGCTTTATTTATGAGTTCTGAGAGGCTATGCCTAAAGGTCAACAGATTTATTTATATATCGTTGTCTGATTGATTGTGTACCTGTATAGCTGAGTCCTGAGATTGCATTTCTTTAGTTAAGAAGCTTTAAAAAAAAAAAAAAAAAAAAATTCCCATCAGGACACACTTATGCACTTCATATTTTCCTTGGCCGTGTAGGTTAATAGCAAGTTATGTGGTCAAGAGGTCATGGTGTGCTTTATTAATCACACTGTAAACCCCAGAGTGACTGGTGCATGCTCCAAACGGCCCATTGAACCAGTCTTCACCTTCTCAATTAATCCCCAATGATAGTGCTCCATATAAACTAAGTCTATACATAAATACCGTATTTGCTCGATTATAAGACGACCCTGATTATAAGACGACCCCCCAAAATCTGAATATTAACTTAGGAAAAAAAGAAAAAGCCTGAATATAAGACGACCCTAAAGGAAAAAAGTTTTACCAGTAAATGTTAATTCATGTAAACTATTTTTTTTCGATTCAAAATTTTTTTATTGACAGCCAGGCCCATCATGTGACAAAACAAATAGAAATAAAGCATAGTGAAACAAGGACTGCATCCCGGCGTCTTTTTCGTTTTTTTGTTTTCAATGGAGATATAAATGCAGCATGAAACATGTGAAAACAAAATGCGACAGAAACAAGACCAGAATCAGAGGTCCAAAGGGGCCTTGCGCCCCAGAATGGTCAAGAGAGTATAGGTGGAGAGCATATGCCCCGACGGGCGAACATAGTTGACCTACTAGCAATTCTGGAAATACAAAGCGGAACATACAGAAATTTTTTTGTTTTTTTTAGAAAAAAAACAAAAAACGAGGCGGTACGGGCAGAAACCAGTAAACTATTTTTTTTAATAAAAGCTATGATTGAGAAAAATATTTTTTTTGTTTTTATTTCTTGTATTTTCCAACCTGTCCCCCAGTTACGCACATCTGCCCCCAGGCTTGCCACTCCAATATGGCACTGTGGCCCATGATATGCCTTTTAACCCTCTATATGCCACTGTGCCTCATGGTATGCCTTTTGACCCCCTATGTGCCACTCTGCCTCCAGAAATGCCTTATACCCCTATATCCCATTCTGGCATTTAGGGGGTTAAAATGCATATTATGGGGCAGAGTGGCATATAGGGAGGTATAAGGCATTTCAGGAGGCAGAGTGGCATTAAGGGAGTTAAAAGGCATTGTATAGAGCACTCTGCCTCCAGAAATGCCTTATACCCCTATATGCCACTCTGGCATTTAGGGGGTTAAAATGCATATTATGGGGCAGAGTGGCATATAGGTGTATAAGGCATTTCAGGAGGCAGAGTGCTCTATTAAATGCCCCCTTAACGCCACTCCAGAAATGCCCTATGCCCCCATTTAACACACACACACACACACACACACACACACACACCCTATACCCCCATTTAACTAACACACACACACACACACACTCTCCCCTCCCCTCTCAGCCCTCTCTTACCGGTGCTTCCAGCCGGGGCAGCGGGTTGACGTCGCCTTCTGCTGCAGCCGGAAGGAGGTGGAGTTGGCAGCGGGGGTTTGTATCCGTCCGTCGCGTATACTTTCCCCGGCTGTCAGAGATCAGAGTTCCCCGCACCGGTGCAGGGAACTCTGATCTCTGACAGTCGGGGAAGGTTTGCGCGACGGACGCAGACAACCCCCGCTGCTAGCCACACCTCCTTCCGGCTGCAGCGGACGTTGTCTACGCGGATCGCGTAGACGTCAACCCGCTGCCCCGGCAATACAGCAGGAAGCACCGGTAAGTGTGTGTATGATGGGGGGGGGGGGGTGAGACAGGAGGATCCAGGTCCCCTGCAGCGGTGCGGGGGATCTGGATCTTAGTCTCCTAATCAGACTCTATTTGAGGTCTGATTAGAAGACGACCCCGATTAGAAGACGAGGGGTATTTTTCAGAGCATTTGCTCTGAAAAAAACCTCGTCTTATAATCGAGCAAATACGGTATGTCCCATGCAGTGGTGAGTATAGTACAAGTAATCACTGTGCCCTCCAACAGTCTACAAGGCAAACATTTTTAAGGAAGCATGGAATCTGGATTTGTTACGAGGATAAATGTGAGGAACTCATTGAAGTATATACTTTCTGATGCCTCCTCCATCGGGAAGCCAAAGGCTTTCTCTTGTAAATGTATAGTCTACATCCACTAGGGAACCCCTAACACAACTTAACTGGCCCTGTAGGCTAGTGAGGGAATAGTCTGCCTGAAAAAGGCTTGTATTTGGAGATGGGAATTAAGGTCCCTTTAGACTTGCAAGTGGAGCTGTTACTATAATACACCAAGGAGAGATCGTGGCTCTACCAACAACAAGGAATCCCAAGCAAAATCATTATAAACAGCCATGTACCCATACCCCAATGTATAGAAAAATGCACTTAAAGGGAACTAACATTTCCAAGTTTTAATGTCCCATATGTTATTACTATTACAATTGCTCTCAATACTCTTATTTAAAATTATATAATAAAGTATGTATTTTTTGTGTGGAGAAACTGTTGGTTTTACATCATAACTATATAGCCTTTTTCCCCTTGGCTCTCTTTTCTTTAGCATTTTCTCATTCTGTTCCTGTGCTACTTTATGCCAGGGCTGTCACAGCACCGGGGTTAAATCTGACAAAATCACAGACCTCAATCAATTTCACAGCTGAATGGGCAGGCAGAGGAGATCCTCTGACCTACCTAACCAATAACTTAACCTTGGCGGGACAGCATAGAAAAATTGTAACTGTCCCGCTTAAAACACGACACTTGGAAGGCAGTTATAAAATGTGGTCACCCTAGTCTACGTTGTTTATTTCTTGCAGGATGAAGAAGACTCTTTCGTAATGAAGGCTATTATTCATGCTATAAATGATGATAATGTCCCTGGTTTACAGCATCTCCTCGGGTCATTGTCAAGCTATGATATTAATCAACCAAACAAGGTACAATATAAAATACACAATTTCATATATTAATATAATTGTTTCAGTATTTTATTTCCATTAAGGCTTTACAGCAGCAAAAGGTACAGACTAGATCGAGGTGACAGGGAGTAGAGGAGAGAGGGGTGCCGGGTGGTCGCTGAAAACTTTCTCCCGAACGAGCTGCTCATTTGTGAAAAGGTTTTCAGCAACCGCTTGGCTCCCCTCTCTCTCTCCTCCGCTCCCTGTCACTCGCCTCGGCGCGGCCCTGTGCTAGATGGGCTGTATGGTACTTTTTAATTGTATTTCTGTATTATATTTATTAATACCAGAAGAAATATTTCACTCTGATCATGAACCACTTGCTATATATATCCAGCTTTATACCCCAGATCTACTTTATCTAACCATGTTTTGTCTTTTGAATCCTCATGGTGAATGCTTTCCTTTTATCACAGTGTTAGTCTTGTATTAGAAACCTCCCCAATCCCTCACACACCCCTATCTGAAATATCTCCCTCCATCTCTAGCACTTCCCACCGCATACATTGCAGATATTTTAACTTGCTCCCCTCCAATCTCCTTTACCTCTTATCTTGGGTCTCTCCCATTGTTCAAGCAATATGAATATGAAGTCTTGACCCTTCTCCCAAATACAATTTGTCCTAATAGTGCCATCTATTCCCTAATCTGATTTCTGCTACTATGCAACATTGTAACTTGCATTTGCCCTGGTTGTATAGTTTTGATTGAAACAATTATTCAGCCAGCAGCTTTGAAGACACATCTAGAACACATCAGCTAGCTCCTTGTGTGGAACAGTTGCCCATAGTTTGGCTAAATTATATAAGGTTAATCTGTTGTAGTTATACAGCACAGAAAATACATGCATTATGTTTTTCTACACAAATACATACTGTTAGATGTTGCAAGCCATTTGGTTTCAAGTATGAAACTATTCTCCCCTCCTTGGAATCCTTGCTTGTTTCATTATGCTTAGAGGCCATCATTCCCTCATTCTGTTCAATTACCCTTTTATGAAGTGGAACACATTTGCTGCTTTCCAAACCTCCAGAGCCACTTTAAGCGAGTTAGAGGTGAAGTAAGAACGTACCCCAACTGGTTTTGAAGGGCTGTTGTGAAAATATTTTCTGCTTATCGATGTAACTTCAACTCCCAGGAATCTCCACTTCTGGCAACAGAGCAATTTAGAGGTTCATAGGAGTTATAGTCTGACAACAATAATGCCTGTACCAATCAGTAATCCATTAGTACACCAGGATACTGTCGAACAAGGTGTTTTATGACTTGCTGTACCATAATACAGCTAGATTAATTCCCAATACCAATAAAGTATTTTATTATTAAGCCTCTCCCACTAGAAAACTGAAGACAATACAGAAGTCTTGAACTTGTGTTCAAAATTGTGAACCCCACCTCTGGTTCTCTAATTGTGAGAACTCATTCCTTCAATTTGCGTGTTTGGTTATTTTCACTTCTTTTTGTCTTCTTTTCACTGGGGACATTTGGCAAGTGTAATCAGGCATACCACTGTCATAATACCAATGACAAGCTTAAAACATCATCTAGTGGCTAAAATTAGTATTTTCCCAAACTTAAATTTACCTATTTCAATTGGCTCGTTTGACTTGCATTCTTTGAAGTTGTTACCCAGAATTTCAGTAGACTCTGCGGAGGAAAAAGACAGATTTGGTATCCATGAAAGACGGTTATTAACAATAGATTGGGCATCATAATTATACTAGGTATAGGGGGCCCTACTTGCAAGTAATAATTAAAACAGTAGTTTTCACAGAAACCTTAATGGAAAACTCCAGCTTACTGCCATGTCCTACAGTACATTTCACAGCATGCAAATTCATTCACGCTTATTTATTTGTTAATTGATATCAAGATGGGTAGTTAAGAACATTGTTCAGAAAAAGAACCTACAAACCACATTTAAAGGACACAGGATATTATTATTATTCATTAAGTAGAAAGGGTTTTTCTCTGTCCTAATGAGGAGTCATATAGAATCCAATTTTTTAATGCCTTTGTTTTATGATGCAATCAGATGCGTTAAAAAAACAGGCCCCCTGTCTTCTCTCTCATTTCACGATATCCATGTTCTCCCTGTTTAGCTTTTCTAGCTATACTATCGCACACCCTGTTCCCATTACTAACAAGGTTGTAAGAGGCTTGGAGCGCTGCTAGCATTTTAATGAAGTATACTTTCACTTGCCTGCTATCTGTAATTGGATATAGCTCATGACCCTAGTTCCACTTCTGTGGAGTTGACTTGGCATTCTTAACCTTTTCTGACCCCTTCCACTTTCAGACTATGGATTATCCTGTACACAGTTTCAATATAAACATGTGGGTAGTAGAAGCATTGCTAAACACTCATCTACAGACACCAGACAAGCCGGAAGGCTTGTTTTTCCCTCAGAAGTCTCATGGTGCTGCCACAACCACAAGGGATTCTGGGTAGGCACATGCAAATAAGGTCAACAATGATCACCTTTTGCCTCTATATCCACTTTATACATGGATCCCTTGAAAGTAATTGCCCGCTGTACAAGACAGCCTTTAGACAAAACTCGGGAAGAGGTACGATAGCCAGATCACCGCTCATGGATAGCTGTTTCGTCCTTCATGGGACTCGTCAGCATGAGGTTGTGATACTGGCTTAATACTTGAGGCTTGGGGTAGCTAATAAATACCATTACATAAATTATGCTGGGTAAAGGTGATGAAAATATAAACATGTAAATTGATTGAGTCCATGGGATGAGAATATTGCATGATGTGTTTCCCCCCCAGTAACTTTATCATCCTTATGATTGTGTACCTGTTTTTCAGCATGGCACTCCTCCATTATTAATCGCTGCAGGTTGTGGAAATATCCAGATACTTGAATTACTAATAAAGCGTGGCGCGAACATTGATGTACAAGATAAGGTTTGTGTTAATTCCTCAAAGAGCACAATAAAGCATTTTTACCTATTGGAGTAGCCAGATCATTTCACATCAACGGTGGGAAAAATCCATACATTTTAATTCCACAATTAAACAAGTTAATTTGATGTAGTGCTGACCATTGACGCTCGTATTTAAATGTTTTCGTGCTAATCATCGTTTGCATTGTGTTACTTTTAGGCTGGATCTAATGCAATGTACTGGGCATCACGTCACGGCCATGTCGAGACTTTGAAATTTCTCCATCAAAACGACTGCCCTTTAGATGTTAAGGATAAGGTATTGTTTTCGGACATTGACTTTCTTGTGTATAATTGAGACAATCCGTCTTTGTGTAAACAAGGGCATCATGGATATCACTGAATTAACAATAACCTAGCACTAGACTACATTGTACCATATTCATAAAGAGCAGTCCTGGTGTATAGTGCTAATTATAGGACAATAATAAGGCTCAGCATTTGGCACCCTGTACCCAACAGATAGCCCATTTAATTGTATACAATGTAGAATTAGGCCTGTTTTTAGCATAAACTATATAAAACACACCAGGAATAACAACAGATGTACATATTTTGGCAACACAAACTTACGCCATGTTAGTTCACATATATTAAAGGTAGAGAATGCTTTTAAATAGAATGTCCATGCCCCTCTCTCAATCATGGTCCTCTACTAAATGTATTCTTTTCTCAACTATCCTACCACCATACAAGAAGATCTTTGGCTTCATGTTTACCCCATATATTGTGTGTTTTAGTCTGGAGAGACAGCGCTTCATGTTGCATCCCGCTATGGCCATGTTGATGTTATACAGTATCTGTGCCGCATTGGATCCCATCCAGATATTCAAGATAAGGTAAGGAACTGCTAGCGAGGGGGGTACATTGTTTGAGTTTCCACTGGTTCTTGTAGTGTTTTATGTGCCGACCCTCCGGGTTTTCAGGATTGTAAAAACATGTCCTGTGGTTATTTAAAAAAAAAAAAAATACACAGTTCTGTAAAGCTAATATATAATTGCAGAAATTACATGGAAATGCTACTGTGTTTTATAATAGCATGTTTTACTGCCCAAAGTAATGTTTTGCCTGTTGCCAACAGAGAATGAGTTAATTGGAATAATATATTTGAAGACTTTTCCTCCCACACCTGCCTCCGTCTCATAGTGTATACTGCCGCCACTGATTTTACTTCTCCAAGGCCTGGCAGAATAACACCCCCTTAACTATACAGGGCACGACTGGCAGCCCAGCGTGCATTCTGCGGCACATGACTTTGTTCTGAGTATAAGGCTGCAGGAAGGTTTCTGTGCTGGAAGCCCACACATTTTGCATTCTAAACCATGGCCTGCTGTGAATTCATATGTGCCAGTCGGGGTCTCCTTCATGCTTTATAAAAAAAACAAAAGCTGAACTGTATGCCAAAATATGTCCTGGGTTTTGAAAATTTTAGTGTGTGTGTATATATAGATAGATATAGATAGATAGATATATATATATATATATATATACATATACACGCACGAGCTTAACAGACCATATTCAAGGTACCAAATCGAGGTCGTCCGCCATTATTATTTACATTAAGAGAGGGTTACATACCTTATGTATAATCCTGCAATATATGCTCTGGCCTAAGCCCTTACTAGGCTTGTGAACAGTAATATAATGAAATGTAATAAACATATGTGCAAATATTTTAATTTCACATCTGTCTAATAACTAAGTAACAGCCCGCTAACGTTTAGGTTAGTTGCCCTACTGAAAAAATTGTTATAAAGATCACAAAGACTTAGTTGCGTGGTTGGGTTTCTTAGTAACAGACGGGTACAATTGGCATAACTTTAGTCTGATTGCCGTCCTGAAATTGTCGTTTCCTAGGAAGAAGAAACTCCTCTGCACTGTGCCGCTTGGCACGGCTACTACCCTGTTGCAAAAGCTTTGTGTCAAGCCGGCTGCGATGTTAACATTCGCAACCGGGAAGGGGAGACGCCTCTTCTGACTGCTTCGGCAAGAGGATACCATGACATCGTAGAATGCTTGGCTGAACACGGAGCTGACCTTGATGCAACAGACAAGGTGAATGGCGGGTGAATGATTCACTTTGTTGGAAATTACATACATGGTCGCTTGAAGGCCAGTTATTCTCCCTGAATTGCATCTCCACGGATACCTAATCTGTGGCGAGTAACCTGCAATTCCTCATTGTGAAAGACAGGCAGTGATACATTAACGCATAAAGAGGGCTCTCCGTGGGCTGTAAATGCAGTGCCAGGCTTGCCGTTTGGCATTACTCCGTTTAGTGGGGTGTGCCTGTAAATCCGGAGTGGCTGGGTAAATAACGAGAGGAGCTGGCATCGTTTCTCAGCTCTCTGCATGATTTGAAATTGGATAAAAATACAGGCTGCGACGTTTCTGTCTGGCGGTAGCGTTTTATAAATCTGCACCTCGGGCATTTATCTGGAAAAAGTTATATACTTATATCCGGTGTTCTCACTCCCTGTGTATAACACATTGAAAGTATTAGTTTGTTGGGGGGGGGGGGGGGGCGTTCCGAATTAAAAAAGCTGAGTGCAGGACGTGAGGCAGGATGATGGGTCACAATGTCCTGTGGAGTTTCTCACTTTAGCATTCCGCAGATAACCAGAAACAGTAATTACATTCATGAGCTGGATTATTAAAAGCTACTCTGGGAAAATGAAAATATCTATTTTCTGTAAACTTGTCACTTATCACACTTCCATAGGCTAAATTCATCAAATTATTTTATTCAATTCATTTACATTATTTCAGATAATTATATGTAAGTGTAAATATAAGAATATACTCACATTTTGTATTCAATAAATAAAATGAGGGGGGGGGCAAGACAAAAAGTGGGTTTTCTGTGTTTTAACCATATATTACTGTCTGACCGTTCCATCCAATTTTCTGTACAGCCTTATAAGATATTGAGTTGAATCAACCAGTAATTTTGTATCCAGACACTTCAAGGTATTTTAATGGCAAATATTATCAAACTGAGATCAGCAATATTTTCTATAATAATTTTATGTAATTATTTCCATTCGGTCTCATGCCGAATTACATGAACTGCAGTGTGGGGGGGTCTGAAATATGCCTTGCAGACATAAAATTGTTCTGATTTATCATTAGCTGATTTATAATGTGCTAATGTATTTGGAGACACATGATATAGCGCGTGTAATGTCTTAATTGCCCGGTAATGAGAAATGTGAAGGGCCGTAGGCTTTTTATATTTGATTCCGATTGCAGCTGACCGGATTGTGTGTACTGTGCTTTCAGGATGGGCATATAGCCCTGCACCTTGCAGTGAGAAGATGTCAGCTGGAAGTGGTAAAAACCCTTATCAGTAAGGGGTGCAATGTAGATTTCCAAGATCGTCATGGCAACACACCCTTACATGTCGCTTGTAAAGACGGGAATATTCCTATCGTGATGGCACTCTGCGAATCCAACTGCAATTTGGATATTACAAACAAGGTGAGCTGCGGATATGCAATTTAAATGTTTTTTTCTCAGTTTATTACATAAAGGCACTCAAATCTACCATCCAGAGAAGCGTGTGTTTTTGTGTGTATTCAAAGTGTCACCAGATGCCACATATACATATATATATATATATATATATATATATATATATATATATATATATATATATATATATAGTGGTGGCTTGCTTTTATTTGGGTAATCTTGTAAAAAATAAATGTCTTATCTGCCGACTGAAACAATCTACAGATTTAGGACTTGGTTTATCTATATATCTATTGCACTGCAGAAGCAGATGAGTGTTTTTATTACTATAAACCACTGTGTTAACCAATGTTTCACTTGGCTTTAACATGTTCGCTGAGATTCAGACTTCCAAATGCACCTTCCATGCAACATAGTTATTTGGTCGACTGTTGATAAGTATGGTTGTGCATCGATGACATTGATATATATGCCTTGCTATTTAATAGTGTGTCATTATGAGTAAACTCTTCTCACTACTCACGGGAAAGCCTCAAGTATTATGTATGAAAAGAACTGTCAGCTCTGTCCGGTGACAGATATCCTAGGACACAGTTTGGCCTGGTCAAAGTAGAAGTGCTTGCAAGTCTTCTCAGCTTCATTGAGCCCCTTGATGAGTTCAGCTCTACAACACGAGTCTGACTAGTGTTGACGAGAGCTTGTTTGGCTTCAATCATGGTCAATATACTTCTGTGATCTTTGCTCCGTTACCTGCATTTGGTGTCACTTTGGGAGTTCCATTGCCTCACAACACGTGTTTTGTTTTCTCCTAGTATGGCCGCACTCCCTTACATCTGGCTGCAAATAACGGCATTCTGGAGGTGGTTCGTTATCTTTGCCTGACTGGTGCCAATGTGGAGGCATTAACCATGGTAATATTACTTCACGTCAGTATTTTAACCGCAAATGTTCAAAAGTGTCACTCAGTAAGAGTATATATGTGATTGCGGAGATCAACCTTTGACATACTGAATAATTGTCATGAATAATAAAAATTTTGCCTTTAGGGTTGCATTTCCTTTTTTAATATTTGTGAAGATCCATAAATGCCCCCAGTTTACCCGAGAACAAAATTTCCAACCAACACACTTTTTTTTTTTTTTAGCTTAGCAGTAGATGTAGAGAAATTGTATTTTGTCTTAGGAGTAACTATGCATTTACTCTCTTTCCCTGCCACCCAGCTCTTCCTTGCAATTCACATGGTTGGTTACTCACTGCCAGCCTGTTTCAGCTCTGTCTCGCACAAGGGTTCCAGCGGTCTAATAAGACACCGTGTGCTCAAAGCACTCCCATTGATTTCAATGGGAATCCTTTGCTGCCAGTGAGTGGCTTCCTGAAGAAGCCAAAACTGAGGCTAAATACAGACAGCAGGGAAGCGTCATGGCGTTTTCCAGCTCTGGAGTTGCAGCGTTTTACAAGGGAAATTTTTTGTAGGTTGAAGAATGCATGTTAAAGTACTTACAAAGTAATATGCATGTCCTCGTTGGTGCCCATTTAACAATAATAATGTGTGATTCATATTATTGTGACAATTACATATTTGCTCAGCAGGTTAATAAAATGTGTTTTGGTAAGGGGGCATCTTAAATGGGACCACATTTTTTAATTCTGTTTTGCCTCCATTCCATGGTAAATATTCTCTCTGGTAGGTCTAGGTAAGTCTAACAAAACAGGGTCAATATAAAGATCTGCCTTTCTTTTTCTCCACGTTTGGGAAGTTACTGCCTAATCCAGACAACTGGCCTTTAGATAATAGTGTTTATTTTGTAGTATTGGTAAAGAAAGATATAGTTCAGTTAAATTTACATCTAAGCAACTGTTTTGCTCTATGAATTGCTTGGTGATTTGGAGGTCACCAATTAATCGCGCATTAGTTATGTGTAAAAAGTTATTCTTAGGCAGAAGAACCAGGCAAATCTATTGGCTGCTTTAATAATTAAACCACATTAACAATAACTTTTTATACTTAAATTTCCCATGTGTAATTTAAGTGAGTTATATGTACATTCCACTAAGTTAATGAGACAGAAAAGAAACTTCTATTCTTGATCTATGTTCATTTATCTGTTTTCAGGATGGTAAGACAGCAGAAGATCTGGCCAAATCTGAACAACATGAAGCTGTTGTCAGTTTGCTTTCAAGACTTCGAAAGGTAATGGTAGTTTAGACAAAACAAATGCACTCAAAACACAATAAACATTTGTGATGGTCACTCATAGAAGGCACACATACTTGTATTAAAAGTTTTGCCATTTTTAACAAAAACCTTTCTGGACTGGAAGAACTAATACAGGTCTGTTCACCGAAGTTAAGAGTTCTGGTTTCAGCTCTTTGACCTCGCTATAGTTATAAAAGACAAATCCCCATGAGCGTCTGCCGCAGGAAGCGTTTGTCTGGATTGCTGTTAGGGAAGAAAATGTTTTCTTGAACTCTATGTACTTTTATTTTGTGTTTCCAACCTAAAAATGTACTCTAAATTCTGTTAAAATAAGGCGTCATACCTATGTTTTCTTCTGTATTAGAAATGTTTTAAATTATTGATGGTTCTCCTAGCCTCCTGGCTAAAAAAAAAATATTTCATAGATAATTGCCAGTAGACATCATACACTGTCTGATGGGTATCTCTACTAATATGATGCTGCTGTTACATTCAGTTTGGAGTATAGACACCTGTTATCCCTCTCTGAGTAAATAAAATATAAAAACTCCCTTTATTACAAATGTATGAGCTTGTATTTCCATCTCTAAACTGATAATTCAAATAAAGGCTATGGTATGATGAATACAAGGGGGACGGTTGCCCCACTAGGCTGCTCCAATTTGAAGATTTTGGCCCATATACTGTAGCATCTTTTTGTTTTCCTTGTAATTCTTAGTAGGGTTTCTAGTATAATAAGTAGGCCAAATGTATACTCTGCCTAGATCCTTACTGGCTCCTTTATGGATTTTCTATAAAGTTATTTTAGGGGAGTGTGTATCTTTCTTTGTATGTGTTCTGTGGGTATTTGGCCACTTTGTGAGTCTTATTCCCTGGCTTTGAATGTTACCATCCTTCTCCTAAATGCATGCATGTATGGAAGAGCATTGGTTTTCTTTTTTTAAAAGAGATTTTATTGAGTTTTCAGAGGTACGTATAAACATGATAAAGTACATCAACATCCAATAACATACTTTTACCCTAAGCCTCCCTGGATTATTGGTTTTCTTTTGTTTTTTTTTTTTCGTTTTTTTTTCTTCCAGATACTTGCATGGATGGAGCCATTTCTTCTCTGCCACCAGTGGAAAGACATTTCCTTTCACCATACACCATGTTGTTCAGTCAGTCATGTTATAATCTTGAGACTGTTTTTTTTTTTTTTTGTGTGCGTTTTAGGACACCTACCGAAGTATTTTCATACAGCAACTCAGGCCATCCCAGAACCCACAGTCAAGGATAAAGTTGAAATTGTTCGGACATGTTGGGTCCGGAAAAACCACCCTTGTGGAATCTCTGAAATGCGGCCTTCTTCGGAGCTTTTTCAGAAGACGTAGACTGCGTATTTCATCCACTAATTCAAGTCGCTTTCCTCCTTCCCCACTGTCTTCTAAAACTTCACGTACGTTTCTACAGTTTTCTCAAAGGTTCCTTGATTCCCAGTTATAAAAAAGAATGCAGTCACTTTTAATAATTTTTCCACCTAACCATTTCCAACTAGTAACGTAAAATAGTATGTTTACGATGTCCTGTAGTGGAAGGAAGCACAGAATTTTTAATGAGGTATAATTTGTGAATCAGCTCGCTATGGACTGAAGATGATATATGAATAATATTTATTTCATTTATTAATTTAATGTTTAATGATCCTAACACATAGCCACCACAGGCTGTGAAAACGACATGCCTTGATGGAGACCATCAGTTAAGGTTGGCTGAGAGAGAGAGAGATTACTGTGGCATTTTAATGTTTTTTGTTTGTTTAACTAATGTATATTTATTTGCTCTACAATTCTATATGCAGACCATTTGAGCAACAGGTTCACTTTAGATTCATTCCAGTGTTGTGCAGGCACGTTTCATACCATCAGGGCCGGACCAAGGCAAAATGCCTTTTTAAAATGCCGCCCCCCCACCCCTTGTACTTGCCTTTCAGCAGTCCTGCCGCGAGTCTCCTTGTTCGGTCTCGGTGCCGGCTTGTAATGCTCAGCATTACAAGCCGGCACCGAGACCGAACAGGGAGACTCGCCGCAGAGGAGAGAGAGAGGGGCGCCGAGCGGGTACTGATAGCTTGGTAAGCGAAAACCACTAGGCGCCCCTTTCTCTCTCTTTCGCTTTAAAAAAAAAAAAAAAAAAAAAAAAAAAAAAAAGTGCCGCCTGGAGCGGTTGCCCCACTCGGCTCCATTGTCGGGCCGGCCCTGCATACCATAACCCGTCGCTGCTTCAGATACGGGGAGTAAAATGAGCAGCTTGTAATCATGTGATTTGTATTCCAGCTATTGTGTGCCGTGGTAATGGATAATAATGATTTTGACCCTCAAGAAATTTGTTTATTAATCTGTATTAAAGTCACTTGTAAATGCAGAGAAAAAAGCACAATGTTGTTGTTCCAGCGCCTATTCAAAGTGCTGCATGAGACCATTTATCGGCTTTGTTCCAAGGATCGTTCGACACAAAGGGCAGAATGCCTTAAAAGCCGTTTGAATGCAGAGCTATACATATCAATTGTTTGTATTGTGGTAGTTTTCCATGGAACAAATACAGACACAGGGATGTATTTCTCTTGAAAATATGATATTATGGTTTGCCCTTTTTGTGGTTTCACGGCAGTGATAAAGTGATAATGTATTTATTTGTAGTTTTATCTGGAAGCGGTAAAGATTCTGTTCCACTTAGACAAAACATTCAATTGACTCTAGCGTGTTCCATAGATAAACCTTAGCAGATCTGCATTTTCTTCTTTTCCTCTAAAGGTTTAATCTCTCAAGAGCAACAGCCTATTACTGTCTGGTTTTATATCACATGGCAATCCCCCGCCTAGCAAAAATATCAATTAACAAAAATGGCATGATTAAAGAATTATTTATGGGACTCTTATGGGCATTGAACAGTACTAGGAATGATGTTTCCAATGACGATTTAGTTACGAAACATCAAAGTTTGGGTTATCTTTTTTTTATTTTATATTATTACACAGATTCCTCAAAAAAAAATAAAAAATCCTTTCTATCACTTTCTACAAATAAAGTTCCATAAATGATCAACAGCTCTATCTAGTAGACGACCAGCCCTGCACTTGGTTTGACTAAGATTGTGGTCACCTTCCACAACCACTGTCAAAATGTTTTTACTAACAAAGACTCACCAAGTTCTTAGTTTAACCCCTTAATGACAAAGCCCGGACATGTAGGGGATCAAAATGCATTGTTTTCAATGGGATTTGGGACCGCCCATTGTCCTTAAGGGGTTAAACTATTCTCAAGGTTAATCAAAGCATTTCCATGTTCAGCTCCCCTGAGCTTTAAACTAATCCCATTTGATCTTATGCACCTACTCCAGAAAAAAAGTTTTAATTTCCCATTGTCTCCAAATAAAAGTTTAGATTTTTTAGTGGGAATCTGTTAAAGAAAGTGTCTTTATGGCTTGCCTGTTTCTTTCTGAATGCAGGAAGCACACCTTGTAGTGCTTACTGCCCAGAACTGCTGACCGGTGTTTGATAAGGAGTCCTCTGTGAATTGCATTGCTGTCACAATATAGCAAACGTTCTGAGAAAATGCATTCTGGCTCTGAAAACAGGAACATTTAACCTTTGATCATTGGAGAACATTTCAGAACAATCAGAAAAACAGTTTTTAAAACTCAGTGCTGGTAAGCAAGTAAAGTCCCTAGTAAACAAGCAAAGTACTGAGAAAGCATTTGTTTAGAATTATCCCATTAAAGGGGGTGGTTTACATCCCTGACACCTCCACTAGAAGAATACACTAGAAGAATAATAATGGGCATTCTTCCAAAATGAAAATAAAAAAACAAAATAAGGCTCTGACACAGAAGTTGGTGTCCTACCGAAGCAGCTGCCTTCCTTCTCCATGGTCTGACTTCTGATTGACTGCTTGAAGCCAGTTTTAATGTGATTAAACGGTTTGAACACTAAGACTGCTTAGAGAAAAGGGTGTTTTATCCCAAAGATAGCAAGATGGTATGGTTGGTGGAAATCTGTATGGTTTTTGTTCATCAGTTAACGTTTGCGCTTTCTCTATGAAGTACCTTTTGAGTGGAAAAACCAGAGCCTGATGCGCTGCCCAAAATCCAGCTTTGGTGTGATTTGCAACTCTGTTTCTAACATCTCCCCTGTCTGCCGTTTTTCAGTTTCAGTGAGCATTTCGGATCTCTACCCCGGCTGTGAGAATGTCAGTGTGCGGAGCCGCAGCATGATGTTTGAGCCAGGATTAACCAAAGGAGTACTGGAGGTGTTTGTAGCACCATCTCATAACCCTCACTCTTCTGCAGATGACCAGTCCACCAAAGCTATTGAAATCCAGAATGCCAACTTGAATGGTTTGTGGCAAGATCTTTTTCATATTTTAAGTTAAAAAAAGTGGCCCTGGAAACGTGAACTGTGCTTCGATTTAGCAGATTTAGCTAACTAGAGAAAATCTAAAATCAATTTGTGTATCATTCCAAAATTGCCTGGTTTTTAAGGCACTGGATGGTTAGATGTAATCTGTTCAACTAGGACTTGGCTTTTAACTATGGTAAGCTAAAGTCTAAATCATATCACCGTAGATGGGGAAACTAACTTGGAACCTAAATTAATCTTGTTGACTTGACTCATTATATTTAAGTTGTTTCATGTCCTGTACAGCACAAAAATGTAATAATATTTTTACTTCAAGGTGTTGGAGATTTCAGTGTCTGGGAGTTCTCTGGAAACCCTACATATTACTGCAGTTATGACTATTTCGCTGCCAATGACCCTACATCGATTCACGTTGTGGTTTTCAGCCTTGAGGAACCATATGAAATTCAGTTAAATCAAGTCATTTTCTGGCTCAACTTCTTGAAGTCGCTTGTTCCTGTAGATGAACCTATAGGTATGTATTTTGAAAAAATTTTATGGTATATAAAAACATGGTAACTTCAGTTTTAGCATTAAGAACTCGAATGCATAGTTGAGATTGGCAAATAAAACCCAAAACTATCCTGTGCAATCAGTAAGGCAAGACTTCCCTGTGTTTGAATGGCCCTACACTGAGGTTAAGAAGCTAAAACAGTCATTGGTGGTTAACCTTTCTTCAATTACTAATATCCTACAAATGCATATAAAAGTACTCTATGATCTTTATCACATTAAAAATAGAAAAGTTTTAAAAGAGATTGTGTTTTCTTGCAAACGGTGATGTTTTCAGACTAATGTAAATCTATGGAGACACATACTTCATTAGCATTGCCAAACAGCTCAGTTTTAAAGCCAACCAAAATATAACATGGCTGACAACAACTGGCAGCATCCAGGTCTGCAAATACATGCTGTTTGTTTGAACAAAATTACACTAGTTTTTGTCTAAATTACTGTAAATGGTAATGTATTTTATGATCAAGTAGAAAAATATCTCACTATCCCTACTTAAATGACTGGAGTTGTTCAGTCCAGAACAGATTCTGTCTGGCCCCATTTTGGTTGCTTCATGGAAGCCTTTGAAAGTGGCTTTTGATTACATTAGGGTAAGGGTGAACGCTAGATCTGGAAAGTACATTTTCAGTGGGAAACCTGATTAATGAAAAATTCTTACTGATTGACTTCTAATATGGTAGGAAGAAAATGTTAATGGAATAGAAAAGCACTGTAGATCATTGTTGTCCATCTAGGTGAGCTGACCTTGATATGACAGAAGTTGTGGTTTCAACTTCCCCATTTCTTTATTCATTTTAAAGGGCTGACAGTAAGACACTCTGAGCTGGTCCTGTATAATGTATAGTGAAATATGCGAGGAGAGTTTTAACTATACATTATATAGGGCCAGCCAACCCTTCATAACGTATAGTGAGCTCAAGGCGTTGAAGCCACATCTCTCCTGACAACTCTTCCATTAGTTAATAAACCCCTCATGCTTCTGGCCTGCTTGAAAAATATATAGGTTCTTTACTATTAATTTTACCGTGTTCAACATCGGTCTAGAAGTAACCTAACCTTTCAAAGGTGCGTTGCCATTCATAGAAAATTCTGATGTTAAGCTCAAGGACAGTCTGCCCTTGAGGGCAACTCATTTACTTAGTGACATGTTCCATTCGTAACTATCTTTCACGTCCAATCAATTGGTTGAAAGATTAGTTTATTTTATTACCTTATAGTGCCCTATTTATGGTAATGCACAACATATGTTATAGAGGTGAAAGATCAATTGATTTTTAGAATGCTTCAATTCAGGAATCTACTGACTACTAAAGTATTTCAGTTGTATTGGTGTAACTTTTTTCAGATGTGGGTCTGTACTGTGTGAGTAATTATTCAGAATCGATTGGAAACCTAGCAACGCTGTACAATTTGAGTGTAAGAATGTTACAAAAATTACAAATATGTTACCAGTTCTATCCACAAAATGCACATAAAGCTAGTTTTTGACGTATTTTTAGGTCCCAGTGGTTTTCTGTGTCACACACAAGAATAATCTACCCGGTGAAAGGTTCTGAGCAGTCTTGCTTTGAATCACACTGAAAAGATATTCCTATTTAGGAATTTTGTGCGTATAAAGTTAGTATTTTGTGGAAAATATCTAAGAAAAATGTGTAGTGATATGTCCTTAAATATGTATCCACAAGATGGCACTGTGAAATGCAGTCCAACTTTTTTTTAGTGATCCGGATTTCGCTTTTCCAGTTTTAGGAAGCTTAATCTGATGTAAGGAACTTGTGATGTAAGGAAGGGTGGTAGATACATGGGACAGGCTCCCTTCAGAAGTAGGTATAGACTTTCTCCTGGTCCACATTCACAACTTTAATGGTTTAATGAATGTGTCTATCGCTGTGTGCGTTCACAGCAGGTGCTGCCCCAGCATACCCCAATATGATTAACATTTTTCAGCCGGCAATATTGAATATTAAAATTCTTATTTTTATACTACCACTGTTAAACTAACACTCGCTCAACACATCACTATAGTACATATAGTACATTCTGTCTTCTGAGGATCGGGGAATTGCTCCCTGGACTTGGTAGCAGCTACAGAAAGGCAACATAACCAACGGTGAAATTATGCGTTCTCACACAGTGTGAGTAGCTATAAGGAATGGTGCTGTGTAAGGTACGGATGAAAGATGTGGCATGTTTTAGTGTGTGTTATAGCAAGTGTGTATGCGTAAGTGTTAGTGTGTGTGCTAGTGTGTTAGTTACTAGAGTGGGGGTCACTCAGCTGTATGTTGCCCCAGGGCCCTCCCCTGAGTGTAGCTGTAATATGACTATTTTATATTTTCCCTTCAATCATATTAGTATTTCCTGAACCTTTTAGGAAACATTATTTTGTTATTTAGGTGTTTGGGACCTGTACAGTACATATCGCTTATGTGTAAGAACTGTTTTCAGCAGATGATGTCCCTGATGAAATAACACCCGACACAGGTGTGTTAGCACTGAGTAACTGTGTGTCTCTTTATCTCTTTGGCCGTATGGTTTAGCCTTCGGAGGGAAGCTAAAGAGCCCACTCAGAGTCGTGCTCGTAGCCACGCATGCCGACATCGTTAATCTGCCTCGCCCAGCTGGAGGAGAGTTTGGATATGACAAAGATATGTCATTGCTAAAAGAAATCAGAAACCGGTAAGAACTAACAAAAGTCATATGAGGTCATATTGCATTATGTTTGTTACAACTAAATCAAATGGCATATATAAATCAACACTGTGTCATTCAGTAAGAAAGGTAAATAGAAAGTGCACGTCAGCGGCACCTGCTGGTAAATCATTGGTCTAATGGTGTTAGAAGTGCCAGCCAGTCAGCAGATGGCCTTCTAGGATCACATGCGTCTTTTTTTGTCCCATTTGGACTAATGGGTGAAATGCGAGTTATGTTTCTGTATTCTTCTGTTTGCCATATATACATAACAGCAATAGACATTCAAAGTACTGGGTCATTGTGCGGCAGCTCTCTCATATAATATAATGTTCTACATGGAACCCTCATGTTCATACTTTCTTAAAACGTAAACATTTCTAATAACAGTATTTATCCAACAGGTCCTTGGGTGTGCACAATTACGTATAGTCTGATGTATAAGACGTGTATAGTCACAAGTTTCACTTACCAAGATGAGGAGGAACGTACATTGAAAAAATCCCAACAGTAAATTATAGAAACCGCAACAACTAGTGCTTACGTATAGATTACCAACTCCAAGATGAGTGTTGGGTTACTCAAACTATATTCTCTACGTTTTTTACAGAATAGTTTTTCATAAATCTGTCAAACTTTTCGGAACACTATTCGTGGACATAAGACATGTTAGTGTAAACTCCTCCACACAAGGCCACCATTAGGACAGATGGTGAAGTATTTCTACTACAAATAATACTGAATTAATGCACTGTTAAGATCACTTTCACAGCTTAGGATGTTAATAAGGTTGTTGGGGCTTATGGGATAAACTGGCTAAGTGATAATGATGGTTTTTCTTTTTAGCCTGACGGAAGTTACTAAGCTATTTCGTTGTTATAAGTGGGGTGAATTTCTCTTGTGGAGTAAATAAAAGAATTCTCTTTTCCTTAGTTTTGGAAACGACCTTCACATTTCTGACAAGCTGTTCGTGTTGGATGCAGGAGCATCTAATTCCAAGGATATGAAGCTTCTACGTAATCACCTCCAGGAACTAAGGAGCCAGCTAATTTCTGTAAGTCGGTTTAATTACTGTAGACATTAGTGGCTGTCACCCTTTGCATAGTTTATTTTAAAGAGGTAAATCCTCAAGGCGACATATTTATGAAGAGAAGTTTTGTAGCAAGATTCTAAATGTAGAACACATACCATAGCACCTGAGAGAACGCAAAGCCACTGGTGCTACATTTAGTATTTTGCCCCAAAATTGATCTTTGTGTTGCGTACCGCTAACATGAAAACTTCTTTTTACAGATATGGTGGGACAAGATCCTGTTCCTAACCTGTATCTCTGTATAGTTGGTTATAATCATTACCCTCTTGTTTCCTAATTTTTACAATGTTGCTTGCATGGATTTAAGATATACTCAGATAAAATTAACATTTCAATATACACTGTGGCTATAATGTAAACTACCGTAATAGCATTTTGGATCTATTTCCATATTGACCATGGCATGTGCTGTAAATTGATGTTGACAGCTGCAATATTCAGATGTACCTATATTGTTGATAGATGAGGGGGTGCCCTTACCACTTACCATTAGAAGAAACACTGTGTGTTTTATATACCTGTAAGTTTGCCCAATAGAGAACTAGCTTATATTTAAAATTAAGCAGTTCCTTCTGAATCTGGCCAAAGACTTATACCACACATACATTTAAACAAGACTGTTAGAGGCTCACAAACATGTTACGTGACACCTGGTGGCCAGATTTTGTCTTGTGTGGTAGTGGGATCACATTACTACCCTGTAGTTGTTTTGGAGTTCTTACCCATGTAGCAAAGTATAAATCAACAACTTTAAGCTGCCGTTTTATAAAGTTCTTAAAACTAATTGTGAGTGTAACCTGCACAGACATATGTGGCATGTTTAGGTGCATTTCTCCTTGATAGTAAGAATGATTGCCTTCTAAACAGGCTTGTGACCTATACACATAAAGAAAGTAAGGAGCTAATAATACAGCAAGTCCCCATCATCTTTTAACTATGAACCTGAAAACTCTTCTTGGCAAGTATTTTCGGGGAATTGCTCAATTTGGATCAGAAACATTACCTGTTCTAGGTTTGGTATGCTGCATCAGAACAGCTTCAGTTCTGCCTTGATCATTTTCCATAGGCTGTTTTTTTAATCCTGGGCATCGGCATTGAAAAGCGCTAAGTGAAATCTGGTTGGATATTAAAATGTTATGTATGTAATCCTTCAGAGAGTTTCAGTAGCAACTAGCATGGTTATGATACACTGGCATGCAAATACCTGTTGCAAATCGACTCTTAAATTGGGCTCATCATTCACAAATTTCTGAATGACAGGGTCCTCTGAGTAAATTATAGCAAATATATGCTACGTTATCAAAGGCTTTGGTCGCTTTATGTTCGTCAGGCCTGGACACTAGGTGGATTACATGTCCTCGCATTTCTCTATGTTGTGTCATCCAGTTGAGTGTACTAGCACTGTAAGTACGAGGACACCTCTGTGACCATTGTGGGCATGCAGCAGACTCAGCAGTCCTGTTTGTAGCTTCCATTTCTGGTGACCGGTAAACTTCTCAGTTGACCTTTCAAGGGTTCAATGGGTCATTTGTATAAAGTCGTTGCAATCTCTGGGTCTCTCTGGGTCTGCTCTAAAATGTCTCTAGCATGTCTCTAGCCATTTTCCTTTCTTTCCCAGGATATTGACACTTATCTATTGTTGTTATAGGCTTGTCCAACAGTGACACCTTTATGTGAGAAAATAATATCTACTCTGCCATCATGGAGAAAGCTAAATGGGCCCAATCAGTTGCTGTCATTCCAGCAGTTTGTTTATGATGTGCAGGAGCAGCTCAACCCACTTGCTAGTGAAGAGGATATAAGGATTATAGCACAGCAATTGCACAGTATTGGAGAGGTAAGAGGCCACAGACACAATACATGCTTCTCTGCATTCTTACAGCACAACTTGTTGACTTCAATAAACTGTTTTAAATTGTAGATAACAAAATAAAGATTTGCACATTAAGGAAGAGAGATTTCCCTTACACATACCAGTAGTTTTCATATATAGTGTGTTGGGCCCTCTGCTAGCCTCCAGTTTTGTTTTCTGTGTTAGTTGATGTTGAAGCTAAATTGACGAAACCCAAGAAATCCTGAGCCGCATGGAAAATTGTGAACGTATAGCAGAATTACAAAGGGCATACAACAAGCATCAAAAGCAACAGCTTTTGATATCATAAGTGGTATCAGTGGTATCATAAGTGGTATTACACTTTAATAGACTACTTTAATTAATCAAAGCACTGCAACTTACTGCTAAATATTGTATTCAATAGTGCAGAAGTATTTCTAATTATCATCCTGTCACCTTTGTTTAAATAGGTCAGCATAATGCAGAGTGAGACTGTTCAAGATGTGGTGCTTTTAGACCCAAGATGGTTGTGTCACAATGTCCTTGGGAAACTCCTGTCCATAGAGAACCCAAAAGCCCTACACCATTATCGCGGGAGATACACTATGGATGATATCCAGCGCCTGGTCTCAGACAGTGATGTTGATGAACTTGTACAGATCTTAGACGCAATGGATATCTGTGCCCGAGACTTAAGCAGTGGAACCATGGTGGATATTCCAGCTCTTATAAAAACAGACAGCCTCCACAGATCATGGACTGATGAAGAAGAGGACATCATGATTTATGGCGGAGTTCGAATTGTTCCTGTGGAACATCTTACTCCTTTCCCATGTGGCATTTTCCACAAAGTCCAAGTAAACCTTTGTAGATGGATACATCAACAAAGCACTGATGGAGACGCCGATATACGTCTGTGGGTAAATGGTTGCAAAATTGCAAACCGGGGGGCTGAAGTTTTGGTGTTGCTGGTCAACCATGGTCAAGGTATTGAAGTGCAAGTTAGGGGTCTTGAAACTGAAAAAATTAAGTGTTGTTTACTTCAAGATTCTATTTGCTGTATCATTGACAACTTGTTCTCCACAACATTACCAGGGCTTTTAACTGTAAAATATTACTTAAGCCCACAGCAACTAAGGGAACACCATGAACCAGTAATGGTTTACCAACCTAGAGACTTTTTCCGAGCACAGGTGCAAAGGGAGACCTCCCTGGCGAATACAATGGCTGGATACAAGGAAAGTTTTAGCAGTATATTGTGCTTTGGTTGCTTGGACATTTACTCACAAGGAAATTTAGGAATGGATCATCACATCTCAGAACTGAACCTTCTAACTAGAAGAAAACTCAGCCGACTTCTAGACCCTCCAGATCCCATGGGCAAGGACTGGTGTCTTCTGGCTATGAATTTGGGTCTGCCAGACTTGGTTGCCAAATACAATATGAACAGCAGTACAGTGGAGAATGGTTTTCTCCCAAGCCCAATGTGTGCTGTTTTGCAAGAATGGGGTAACTCCCCAGAAAGCACAGTAGCCATTCTAATGACAAAACTGAGAGAACTTGGGCGACGAGACGCAGCTGATTTTTTGCTGAAGTCCTCTTCTGTTTTTAAAGTGAATCTTGATGTCCACGGACAAGAAGCATATGCAGCAAGCTGTAACAGTGGAACTTCTTACAATTCAATTAGCTCTGTAGTGTCACGGTGACTGCATTATTTGGGGTGACTTTACCTCTGTCCTGCTGGAACCTGGGTAAAGCGTTTAGTTCTGATAAGTGTTACTAGGGTTTGCATTTTTAACCATTAATTTATAAGCCTTCCATCTACAAATGCCACATGCCCCCCAAAACCATAATGCGATCTTTCTACTTTTTAATAAGAATTGTTGCCTTTTATTGTAGCTTTTTCAAGGTACATTTTTGAATTTGAATCTAGACTTATAAATGAATGTGCTGCTAATTACTGCCACTGGGATCGTTAAATTTCTTTCCCACGTTTTATTTTTTTAAGTGATTTTTTTTTTTTTTTTTGTACAATCTGCTCAGTTATTCATGTGTATAAACATTGTCCATATCTTGCCCCACTTGATTTTGCTTAATGTTTTATATGCTAAAAGGGAAACAAATGCAAGGTGGATGATCCAGTGGGGTGCTTTACTTACTTGTGGAAAGAGAGCATTGTGTGCTCCTTGCTCACCATTGCTCAGAAACACATCCTAAAGTAATTTTTACATCAGGCTCTACCTCTTCCTAACTGCACGATAATCATCACGTGAGTGCTTCATTCAACGTATTCTTCCTCCCTTTTTAATTTGTTTTTTTAAGATCATTTTAGTAGAATATGTATCATTAGAAGGCTTTTTGCTTTTTCCAGTGCAGTCTATGCTGTGATTGCATTGCTCAGGTACACTATTGTTTTTTCCAGTTATTGGGCATATATGTGAAAGTGATGTGTCGGAGTATTAGAGGATATTGTTTTATTTATTTTTTCTTTTATATGTAGCTCCTTCAGTGCTTGAATGCTCTGCAGTTCACTGAATAATGTGCTCCAGAGCATTAGGACGCAAATAAACAATGTGAAATACTATTGCTGTCTCCTACATGTTTCTTCTTTGTCACATGTATTTCTAGTCAAAACACCGCGGACATCAATTTTATTATTATTAAGGATGTGTTGGTAGACAAACTGTACTTGAAACAAACAAGCAAAGTGTCTTGCTAGGATTTTAACTTACAGCCAATACTGTATAAAGAAATAAACCTCTTGATGCATGTGAAATTAATGGAATATTCTAAATGTATATACTGGAATGATGGTCACATTTCTTAAGCTTTTATTTGTAGTACAATTTTAATATTTGTTTTTATATATGTACATATCTATGAATAAATATGTTGCCTGGTTCATTGTCTCTTTTTCACTATTAAGTAGCAGCCTGAACGCCAATTAAATTTGTTATACTAGTTGGCAAGTTAAAGGACCGTTAAGTGTCCCATGTAGCATCACCAACACAGAATGAATGCACTTTGTAGATAACCTACTTCGAGGAGAAGTTGCAGCTCTGGTAGCCAATAAGTGGTAAGTAATTACTTACAAAAATTGTAATTATAAAAATGTTGCCATCTGCTTTTCAGAAGATTTCTCGCATTCCATATCTTTTGACAGACACTTTCATTTACTGAAGCAAGAATATGGCCATGCCTATGAAGGCAGTGTAAAACTGAGACCTCCCACACACCCCTAGTGTTTTTTTTCCTTCCCTGTTGTGGGTAGTTAGAGCCCTTTTGGAGGTTTTTGTTTTACTTCAGCAGGGTACAGTGGTCTGCTGTGGCTATTTGCTAGTCTCGGGTAGGATGGAGATGTTATACCAGGTAGGATCATATAGATTATAGAAGTCCTTTTAAAGAGGATTCCTGTTTCCAGGAGTACTTTCTGTGTCCAAGATGTCTGGGAACAGGTGGGCCTTTTGTGTTTGCTGAATGTGCTTTCCCTAATGTGATCAGTAAGCTTTCCCAACTGGATGGGCCTTGCTAATGTTGTGATGGAAGAAGGGTCAGCAAACTTATATTCAGCCAGGGTTGACAGCAAAAGGGATACTTCCAGAAGTGGAAAAACAACTAACAGTAGCTGCAGGAATATGCACCATGTTATTAGTGACAGCAGCATACTTCTCTCTTTTCAGTTGCCAGCAGATGTGAGTACTGGCTTCTTTCCAGGTGTTTGAAGTTGTCATCTTAACTGAGGTTTCAGTGTAACAAAGGGCTTTCCTTTTTCTCTTAACATGTTTTTGAATACTTTTGAGAGAAAGCTGACCTTTTTCAGGTGTGTGTAAGTGACACAAGTTCTTCCTTGCCCATGGGGCACTGTCTTGTCTCAATATGGAACAATAGAATGTCTCTGAATAGAAGATTGTCTAAAAAGATGAGAAGGCTCTTTCCATTTCAAAAGTGTGAATATCTCAAGTAGCTAAGCTCACCAGAAGCAAAGCCCTGTCAAAAACTTTGTCCGAAGTCAAAGGTTGTAGGTAAAGTATCCTGTGCAGCATTCCTCTCCTGTACAGCTTCTTGAAGAATAAGAGTGAATTCTTGCTTGATCAAAGCAATAGGTAGGCACTGTTGAAATTTTGGACTGAGCACTTTAGTGCCCAGAGGTTCCCCAGACTGTTAAAGAATCAAGGTCTACTAGGTTTCTTGATTAACGAGTTACAGAACCTAAGTGCAGGAGTAGATCTCGCAGAGAAGATTTTGATGCCAGGTGGATCCTTGTTGAGAAAGGCTGAGGTTCTTCTGAAATGGAGCCTGTTCATCTGAGATGGTTGGATACTGGGTATAATTTTAGTTCATAAACATTTATTAAAGGAATGTTCATCAAGAGTGTCCAGTACCCTCAAGAGTGATGCTGAATGATCAGTTTTCTCAGACCCTGGAGATTGAGGCTACATCTGAAATTAGTCAAAATATAGTCAAGTGGGGTCTCTGTTGTTGGATAGAGGCAAGCTGCATCAAATTTTTCCTCCTCTGCCACTTATCTCAAGAATAATCATGAAGACCAAGGATAAGAGCTTAGTGATCATAATGGCTCCAGAATGACTCAAGTAGATCTGGTACCAGAAGCTTGTTGGTTTGTTGCTGACAGTTCTGATTCGTTTACTGACGTTTTAAGTTTGCATCATCAGGGCTAAAGTGGTAAAGAAAATAAAAAACTGGAGTACAACGTGTAAATTTGAATTAATAATAATAGTCCCCAATGTTAGCACTCTTCCTTGAAGTGTTTTAAACAAACAGACGATACACCATGGTGCGCATAAACATAAGGGGAAAAGAATAAAAAGCAATAGTGTAATATGTAAACACAAAAAATAATTATAATGTGTCTGATCCACTCACAAGCGGGCTGAACAGAGCAAGCTCATCACGGAAATTGGTAGAAAATTCTTTAAATATCTTCTTAAAATCACTAAAAAACAAATGGACCGGCAATTTGAGCTACAGTAGCTTGTCTGTTGGATTTGATCACATGAGCCAGCCTTCGCTCCTCAACTAGCCCTGGCCGCCCATGACCGTGTTGCCGGTTCACTGCTTTTCCTTCCTTGGACCCCTTTTGGTACTGACCACTGCAGACCAGGCACACCACACAAAGAACTGCAGTTTTGGGGATGCTCTGACCCAGTCATCAAGCCATCACTATTTAGCCCTTGTCGCCCTTCTAATCTGAAGACAACATGTTCGCTTGCTGCCTAACATTTCCCACCCTCTGACAGGTGCCATGATAAGATTATCAGTGTTATTCACTTCACCTGTCAGTGATCATAATGGTATGGCTGAAATCCTAACATAACCATTAGCAAGTCACAGATTCCAGACTTTGATTATGATTTACAGTTGTGTGTGTCTGAAGTCTGATAGTGTGCAATTACCATATCTGCATATGGTTGTTCAGTACTTGCTAATGTGTTTTGTACTAGTTTTTTTTTATACTGTGATATATCCCTCAAATTTGTGTGCAAAGGCCAAATTACCGCTAAAGAGTTGTCATACATGGCTTATTGGCCTGTTTGCAAGATTTTGACCTTATCCCTCCCCCTTTTTTTTTTTTTAAACAATGGTTTGGCTGGTTACTTATTATATTATAGTATATATTATTATTATTAAAAATGACCTACATAGAGAATGTATATTATAATACATTAGGTTTACCTACTTATTTGCTGTTATGTTAAGGAGTAATCAATCATGAATTAATTAAGCAAACTGTATGCTCTTGCTGATTCCTGATAGCTGATGCATGTGCACTCACTTTGCTTTTCCCCTTGTGGCTTGGTCTTGATTAATGCTTAGAAGGGTTAGGAACCTCCTTAGTGTTTCACAGATATAGAACCGTTCACAAGAACTGTGCTTATTTCACCTTTATAAATATGGACCTATGACTCCACATAGAAGTAAATATTTTCAGTAATTTTTGTGTATGAACACTCTTGGCCCTGCTGGAAGGCCATGAGAAGCAAAGCACAATCTACTTCTGTGTATGAAGGAAAGGCTCAGGGCAAAGGTTGGTGGCAGAAAATGCAGTATCAGAATACAGGCAAAGTCCAGAATTAAGGGTTAGACAAAGCAAAGAGAACATGCAGCAGAAGATCCAGTTGGGCTCGGAGTCCATCATTGAGAGAATTGGGGATGTGCAGGATGACTGCTTTCAGCAGCAGATATGCTATCTTGTGAAGGAAAGTACAAACAAGATGATTTCTTACCATAACTGGTCACTAGATGGCAGGCAGTTATTTCCACGTTGAGTCTTTTTTTTGTGAGTGTGTTTTTTTTTTTGTTTTTTTTTTCATTCAGTTATATTCAATGTAGAGCTGCGCACCTAAAAAGAGACAAAAGTTCCACAGGAATGCTCAATGCAATATACATTTATCATGAAGTGAAGCATCACGATTTCCTAATATTTTAATCATAATATCTGTATTTGACATTAACCCACCAGGATTATTCCTTGCCTAGAAGGTTGCTTTCCAGACTTATGTAGACCCCATCCAACCTTGAATAACATAATTATAGAGAGAGAGAGAGAACAGATCTATATAGACTTGGGCGATGGCAAAGTCTTCGCATTCGTCTTTGGTGGGAAAAAATCTTCGTATTCTACGAATATTCGCCCATTCCTGTGTTCGTTTGTATATATCTATATCTGGCTTATTCCAATAAGCCTTTAATATTTAGTATCTGTGTAGGAGTCTGTCATACCTTACTAAAACATCAGCTGCAAGACAGGAAGTGGAAAGTAAAAAAATTCTAAAATAAATAAAACCCACACTATATGAAATTCGAAATGTTTTATTTTGTTATCACAGAACAGAAAATGACATAGCTCATATGCTTGTCAATGTGAACTTGTTTTCTAGAGGAATTTCTTATTTTGACTATAAAAATGTGATTTTCCATTAGCTGTTGTTTCACCCAGGCTCTATAAACACTAAAAGTGGTTGTGTGTTTATGAGAGTCTTTATAGCCCTGGTAACCCCATGACAGAAGACCCCTTAATCTCTCATGCCACCCATCTCTATATAAGAATCATTTAAAATACATTACAGCACCTCACCCTGGGTGGTGTCTGACCAGCAGGCCCATTTTAGAACAAGGCACAGAACCCCTGTTGATAATGGACCCTAAGCACTTACTCATATTGCCCATTAGACAATGCAGTCCTGGATGGATGGATGGTGTTCTCGGACTATGAATCTGTGATTTGGCAAATTTTAACTCACCAAGTCATCTGCGGTTTCCATTTTTTTAGGTGACCTGGTAGCATTTCTCAGGGGTAGGCCGAGAGTTATCACAAGGGCTAGGATCATCTAGCCAGGCAAAAACGTAATAAAATGCATGTATTACAGAAGTCACAGCATACAAATGCAGCACAACAGATACAGGCGATTAATAAGGGATTACACATAAATCCTAGCAGGAATTTCATGTAATACACTTCTATCTATTCTAGTTGCTTTGGAACAATTTCCGCTACCAAGATACAGGAGCTGGGCACGTACTTTCGCTCAGAACTTTCCTAATTCTGCCTTGGGTTCAAAGGCCAGGTCAACCAACTGGTTCCGTATCTTCGTGCTTCTGGCCCAGGCCACATATAACTGCAGCTTCCTGATCATTGTACAGCACTCCGCAGGCAAGATGTCTGCGGATGTCCTACTTGATTCTTGGCTTGCAAGAACAGGGACCTTTTCTCATTTTGTACCAGTTTGTTATTGTTCGTGATTTTAAATTCATCCTACAGACTCTGATTGTAAAGCCCTTCAGAATCTGCTGGCTTTTTATAAATAAATGTAATGTAAAAATGTATTGTAATGGAACCTGGGCTCTGGGTTCCATTACATTAATGACAAACCCCAGTCCTTGGAGTAAATATACTCGATTCTAGCATGGCACACCACACCTGTCTTGTCCTCATGTTGGAGGAATTCTCACGCATCCTGTGCCAGATGAGGAACATGTCCTGCTCCCTGCCTCATGAACTCTCTCACTCTAAAAATGGACAAAGGAATTCCTACCAGTGCCTGCAAATGGTGTTATCAGTTGGGGGTGCCTCCTCTGTGGTGTTCTTGACAGGCAGATCTGCTGGAGGAGCGGGGCTGGTTGGGGAGATCGTGAATCCCCCCTCCAACCCGCCCTCACTGCTCCTTTGCCATTCTGCCGACGCTGGCATATGCCGGTGCTCAGCAGATCCTGGTGTGTGTGTGGGGGGTGCAACAAGGAAATTGTTCCCCCAAGATAGACTGAGGCAGGAGGCGGGCTCCCCCAGGATGAGCTCCATCAAATACAGCTGTGTGTGTGTGTGTGATTGTCTGGGTATGCAGGTCAGTGTCTGTCTGCCTGCCTGCCTGGGTATGGATTTGTGTGCCTCCCAGTGTATGTATGTGTCTGAGTATTTTAGAGTGTGTTTGTGTCTACCTCCATATGCATGTTAGTGTCTGCCTGCGTACACTATATACATGTTAGTGTGTGTGCATGTGTGTTGGTGTGAGTGCACCTCCCGAGGTCAGGCTCTGGATCATTCCCTTGCTCAGCAGTTAAGCTGGGTGCACTGCAATGGAGCAATGAGGCAGAGGCCTTGCGCTCCCACCACAGGACCTCAGCAAGGCAAGTGATGGCGAGGAAGGGGAGAGAGAAATTGTGAGAAAGAAGAGAGATGGGAAGAAAGGGAGAGAATAAGAATTAGAGATGAGGAAAAGTTGCAGAGAAAGCAAGAAAATGGGGAGAGATAAAAGAGAAAAAGGGGAATTAGGGAAAAAAGAGAGAAAGAGGAGGAGAGATAAAGAGAACGAGCAGGAAAGATAAACAGAAAGAGGAGCGATAAACTGAAGGGTGGGAAAACGGAAAAGGGTGAGATAAAGAGAAAAAGAAATGGAGAGAAATATGAGATTTAAAGAGATACATTCCTATGTGTGCAATATGGGTGCCAGGGCTGGCCTTTGAGCTGCATGACCTGTGATATATGCCTGCAATGTAGGTGCTGTCAACACACTGGGGGGGGGGGGGTCATGTGTATGATGCACTCACATGACTCCGTCCCCAAAGGATTTGGCAAAATGAGTTTTTGCCTAGGGTGACCAAAATCCTTGCACCAGCCTTGTGCATAGTGAATGCATACTCTCCTGCAAAATCACTTAACACCACCCTCTATAGTAACAGGCCCCAAATATTACCTGGGTTGTAACTTATCACCTATGTTTTGAAGTAGCAATGCAGTTCAATAAAACAAAGGAAAAAAAAGTAATCTGTGGCATTATGTATTAGGTTGTATGTTAGGACTACATCAGCCAGAAGCAAGATATATACAAGGTTTCTTGATAGTAAAAGCAAACATTCGGGGGGGGGGCTGAAAAAACTTATATCCCAGCAAATACAGTAAGTATTGTGTAGAATATGTTAAAGAAGTAAAACATTAAAGCATTGTTACACTATCACACATAGGCCCATTGTATCATACATTTGTACAAACCGGACGTTTACCATGTAGATTATCATTCAATGTTTCATATTTGTTGTATTCTATGCTTTGTCTTCTTAAACCTCATTTTATTTAATTGCTCCCCTGGATGGAGTCCAAAAATGTTATTCTTCACCACAAAGCAATTAAGATAAAACTTTAATTTGTTTACTCAGCAAAGAGAGATAAGATTAGAGCAGTGCTAGCTAATAAAATTATACAAAAAAAATCAAATCAAATATACTATACTGTTTATGTTCTAGCCATATATTCCCCAATTTCCGGAACACTATATGTTCTCACTGCCTGCCAACATATACTATGTTACTTGGCGTGTCCTGTGTTACACAAATGCTGACATGGAGGGCTGAGTCACTTTCATGTGTCTCCCTGCATTGGGAAATATGCGCTCTCGTGATTTATCGTAGGTTTATACAGGATGCAATGCTGGTTTCCTAAAATATTGAGAGTTGGAAATACAACCACGATTAACACAACCGTCATCACTCTGATCACATGTATGTAGGTAGTGTGTATCGTGCATTGTAAACCCAATACCAGTTTAACCCACCAAATAACGACACGGAGACCGAAATTGGATAAAGCAGGCCACAGCACAATTTTATTATAAAACCATAAAACACTGTGTTGGCCCAAAACACCATAAACCAATAAGAATAATATACAATAACCGATAAATAATAAATACAAATATACATAACACATTACCGTAACATATTCAAAACATAACCAACACAGGAACCGAATTAACCCCGTCCTTGCCGGCCTCTCACACTGCACAATCCAGACCACAGGTACTCACCTCCCCCCACAAAATTGACAGCTACCTTTCGCTGTCCCACCACCAATGCTAACCACCAGCCGTCCAACAAGCTCGGTGGGCACGTCCAATAAAACACCAGAGGTTAGGGGAGGATTGAGCCTTCCATTACACCAGCATCCAAACTCCATCACTTACCAAAACCAGACCGGCAAGGACACACAAACTGCCAGCTGTGACAAAAGAAAGAAAGTTAGTACACAAGAAATAGGGAGGGAGGGTGGGAAGCAGGTAAGACCGTTGGCCGTGTCTGTAAAAAAGGACAGTGACCGGGGTCACCCAGAGGGCACCTTATATCACCTAGGGTCTCCCACCCCTCAATTAACATACCCCAATCAAAACACGGACATGCCCTGAGCATGCACTAACCCACACACATACATGCTCCCTGTCCATTTAGCTACGCTGATTCCCAGGGGCCTTGCCTTCTCGTACTATAACGATGTAGATATAATGTTAGGAGACAGTCACACTTATCGTGCTGCACATTCTCTTGTATGAGGTTTCCCTCGCACAAAGAACATGAGCGATTTGTAACTAATGCAAACTCAACAGCACCCTGTGCATGTAAATGAAAGTACGTTTTCTGTTATGGTGCTAAACATAGGAATCTACTCTTGCGCAAAACGTGTTTGTGTATATATACATAGCGCAGAAAGCGGACACATCATCTATGTGCTTGCTTTGCCTGCATGCATAACAAAGGTTTCATGTCCAGGTCTTTCTCAAGGCTAGTGTGCAAAACTGGCGCATCCCCCCTGTAATAATTCTTAATTCTACACGGCAATAGACTTCCCATGATAATGATATTGATGCAATTGAAAGGAACACTCCAAGTTGTATCTAGATTTAGTTTTTTGTTAGAATATGAGATTTCGGTCTCATTTTACTTGAAATCAGGATGTGTAAGCAGGAAGCCCACTTCTTGCACATGCAGCACTCTGATTAAAGTCAAAGTGAGCTGAACTCCCTTGAAAATTGTGCAGTTAGCAACAGTTCAACTGCATGTTTGCTCGCAAAACATCAGGGTTCTAAACAACTCCACTGATTACGATGGAAGCTCAGCATCCATCGACTGGAATGGGAGTTCTACTGTGCATGTGCAAGAAGTGTACTGATGAATGATACTTGCTTTCAGTAGAGTCTTATGTGCATACCTGGGAAATCTCTGGGTTTGACCCGGAGATTGCCGGGTGAGCGCTGGTCCTCTGGTTCTCCGGGTCAAGATCCGAATCCTCCGGGTCGCGGGAGGGGGGTCCTGACATGCCCCGCTCCCCGCCCATTTTTTCCTTTACATGGGGGTGTTCCCCCGACGTCAGCGGGATCGCCCACCGACATCAACGGGACTGCCTGGCTGCGTCCCGCAAGGGAAGGCTCCGGGTAGCCGGAGCCGGGAAGTTCCCAGGTATGCTTATGGGGAGGGTGTTAAATGAGACAGACGTCGCATTCACTAACTCCGATTACTAAAGAGTTCCTGCACATGCAAAGTGGACTCCAGTATGCATTTAATATGAAAATAGGGCTCGAGTGCTCTTTTAAAAATGTCTAGGATATTATGCTTATCACTAAAAAGTACTGGATACAGACCATACATCATAACAGATACTTATATAAAAACAAATTGGACCCCTATTTTATAATTAATCATACGCATAACTTTCATTATGTAAAAAATACAATATAAATATGCACACATCTTCTACTTATTACTAAAAGCAGCAAAAAGACAAAACCCCACTCTGTAGAGGGTTAATTCGGGGAACAAAAACCCACTTACCCAAAGACAGACAGTGTAAATGAGAAGCAGCAAGAGATTACTGTTTTTTCTACAATCAACAACAACAACAAAAGCATGAATTGATATGCAACCTGATGTGTGATAACCTGGGAAGCTCAACAAATATGATTTCCCCAGAGTGCATCTCACACAAAATTGCTCAATCAAAATAGCTTCCATATATATATATTTTTAGTTGTAAGAGTGATCCCCTTTTTTAATATTATTTTTTTACTTATTATTTCAATTTAGGAAGGCCGGTAATTTTACATTGTTTTGGACAGTTTTGACATGCAACTGGGTTAGTAGAAATGGCATTTGGCTCTGGTGCCTAGTTCTCTTCTGCCTGTTTTTGAACCAGGTAACAGGTTTTATGTTTAACAATGTTTATTTACCATGTTCTTACACAAAAGTAAGTGCTACTTTGGAGTTATAATGTTTACTATTCGGCACAAATATATCCACCGAGTGGTTTTGCAAGATTTTGTTCGTTTCATGCAGACTGCTAAGAACGTCCGTTTTTTGTAAGTCGTGGCACATTGCAGAATTTCTCAAAGTGATCACATTTTTAAAAACCAAATACTTATTTTTTTTAATTCTACAATTTATTTTCTATTGTAAACCTGTCCATACCATACAGGATGTTTAAAGTGGACGTGTCCTGTACACACTTTTAAGCATCATTAAATGAATACCCTCCTTAGCATGTGCTTTTTTGAATATGTGAATGTGCACCTATCATAAAAATATGACACGGAGCAATACCTCACCTACCTAGCAAATGTATAGGTGAAAATATATTTTTGTTGGATGATTGTAGCTATTACACCTATGCTGTCAAATACATTATCTTTATGCTGCTGCTGCTGCTGCTGCCGCCACAATCATTTTAGACATATTAATCTTATATGCACAGTCAAATACATTCTACTCAATAGCATAAGATGACTCTGGGGGTCCAACTGACAAGCCTACACGGGGAAAGTGAGAACGGAAAATAAATATCAGATAATTAAACTAATTTTAGATCACACATGAAAGTAGCCATAACCATGATTGCAATTATCAGGCCATAAAGCACTTGGTAAGTATGAATTGGCTACCTGTAGGAAAAAAGAAAAAAAAAAAAAAGGTCACTTATCTTCACTGGCAACGCCATAACAGATGAAAATTAAGGAAACTGATGGGGCCTGATGGGATATACTCCAAGTTATTAAAATAGCTTATTATTGTACAAGCATAACAGATTTATTTAGCCAATCATTGTAATGGGACTAATCTCAGAAGATTGGAAATTAGTGAATGTTGTGCCCATTCACAAGAAAGGTAGAAGGGAGGAGTCAGGCAACTAAAGGCTGTTGAGTCTTACACCAGTAGTGGAAAATTGAATGGAGACTATGTTAAAGGATAGGATTGTTGAACATCTAAAATCACATTGCTTTCAAGATCCGAAACAACATGGTTTTATTTCAGGAAGATCATGCCAAAGTAATCTTATCCATTTTTGTTGATCAAGGTGGTGCAGTAGACATTGCATATGTAGATTTCAGTAAGGCTTTTGACACTGTCTCACATAGAAGACTTATAAATAAACTACAATCTTTGTATTGTTGAATGAATTAGACAGTGACAGACAGCAGAGAGTTGTAGTCAATGGAGTATATTCGGAGCAAGGTCTTGTTGATACAAGTGGGGTACCTCAGGGATCTGTACTTGGACCCATTCTCTTTAATATTTTTGTTAGTGATATTGCAAGTCTTAATGGTAACATATATCTTTTTGTTGAGGACACATGGGGTAGATTTTGAGTTTGGGAAGGGGCACTGATATATTCTTGGGGAGACTCCTTGCCTGCCCAGCCCCCTCTTATGTGCTCTGCCCTAACCAAACTCCCGTGAACTAGGCTATGGGGGCTCTACATGGCCGGAAACATTTCATAAGCCTGACTGGGACCTAGTCGCAAATCCATGGAACTGTGCGGCTGCTAGGAACCACGGAGATGCCCTCCAACAATCGGAACTGCGTCGCTATGGACACCTGTTAACCAACCACTTCACTCTTTTAGGGTTACACTATGCATATGGTGGTTACGGAAAGGGAGCCCATTTGGGAACCCTGGTTTTTTTACCAATCTTTAGGACTGGGGTTTACTCAGCAGCGGCTATGGAGCTCTGGCCCTGCTCCCGCGCAGACTATTCCTGGGGACGTTTCCGACGCTCTTGCTCAGGGTCCCGAGGTTGGATCAAGTAGCTTTTTGAAACATAACATCCTTGGGCCCTGAGCTCTCCATTGGTACCCTGGGATGGATGCCACTCCCTCAGGATCACCACGAAAATAGTGACTTTTTGTCAGGTGGGCATTGTTGGCCATAGAACTGTATGGCCAATAAATATCGGTGCTGTTCCCAATAAAGTCAGTTCCTGTTTTATCTCAGTACGAGTTCTGTCTTGTTATTGGGGTAAGCCTTGGTGCTGTCCTTGTCAGGACAGTAAAGCACTTACTTTATAGCTACGTTACAGTGCTTTCAAGGTTCCTGAGAGGCTGTGTTTCCTGCTGACGTTTTTCCCACATGATGATCCATTCCTGGTGACTATGGGCAGAAGGAAGCATTATCTGATGGGTGTACCAAGTTGGGGTATCGGCTGTTCCTGTTACATAAGCCAAATGGTAAGTGATTTAGGTAAACTGGAAAAATGGTCTTAGACGTGGCAACTGAGGCATCATGTGGATAAGTGCAAGACAATACACCTAGGGCATAAAAACCCAAGGGCAGGTTATAGAATCCCTAAAAGGGATTTAGGGGTAATAACTTCAGAGGACTTAAAGGTAGGTAGATAACATAATAGAGCAGCCGAACATGCCAGCTAATTGCTTGGTTGTATAGCGAGAGGTATTACCAGTAGAAAGAGGGAAGTGCTCATGCTGTGGTACAGAGCTCTGGTGAGACCTCACTTGGAGTATTGTGTACAGAACCCAAGACCATATCTCCGGAAGGATACAGATATGCTGGAGAAAGTTCAGAGGTTCACGGATTGCAGGATAAAACTTACCAGGAAAGGTTAAAGGATCTTAACATATATAGCCTAGAGGAAAGACGAGACAGGAGGAATATGATAAAAACACTTAAATATATAAAGATAATTAACATGATAAAGGAGGTGACTATATTTAAAACTAGAAAAACCACCACAACAAGAGGACATAGTCTGAAATTAGAGTGGCAAAGGTTTAAAAGTAATATAAAGAAATTTACGTGCATGGTAGTGGATGTATGGAATAGCCTTACAGCAAAGGTGTTAGAGGTTATAGTGGAGGAGTTTAAACATGCATGGGATAGGCATAAGGCTATCCTAGGTAGAAGATAAGGCCAGGGACTAATTATTATTATTATCCTTTATTAATATAGCGCCAACAGTTTACGCAGCGCTTAATACAATACATAAATTCAAGGGATATGACAAGACAGGAATTGACAGACTAAGACAAACCGATACATTTGGTGGAGACGAAAATATTCAGATATTGGGCAGATTGGATGGGCCAAAAGGTTCTTATCTGCCGATACATTCTATGTTTCCATGTTTATTGGATACATAGATAGTGACAGCAGAAGAAAGTTTGAGTTCATCTAGTGTGCCCTTGAATCTTTTTTTTTTTTTCTACTAATGTCTTTAGGATAGCTTTACTCACATTCTTTTTTTTTTGAGTCAAGTGATGATAATTTTAACTTCATTGGTATGCTAATTAATAAATAATTACAACAGCAAGACCTTGAAAGTATTTGGCCTCAGTGATGGCCCTCCAAGTATTTTAATGACATCTCATTTTCTAACCTGTGTATGATGCATAGAGAGATCCTCCTTTAAAACAGGTCTGCCCTGGAAGTTAAGTGTAGTACAGTCACAACTCTGGAAGCTATAGTTTGGGAGTGGAAGTAATTTGCGTGTAGCCGGGATAAGAGTTCACCTGTATTTGTATTATTAATGTATGCACAGAACCAAAATATTACTCATTGTTTTACATAGTGTACGGGTTTTAACAAAATCAAATCAACAGAGAGAGAAGCCAACACATGTGATAGAGCCTTGCTGGCAATAGTTTCATATTTGGGAAAGAAACTAATATCCATACATACAATATATGATGGGGTAGATCACAATGTTATATTATTAATAACAAAAATGGCAGCCACTAGGTGAGCAACAATGTAGCATTTCTCATCCCTCCTCTTTATTTCTATATTTTAACCTCTTTTCTCTTTGCAACCATTTCTCCTCCCTCCCACGTTATAGCTCTCCTCCTTTTCATTTTATACCCTACCTTTTCACTTTCTTTTCTATTTACCTTTTTTTATTTAATCATCCTCTTTTTTTAACTCCTTAAAGGGGGATCTTTCACTTTTATCCAAATCCTATAATTTACGTAATCTCAACAACATTGACCTTAAACACATCATCTGGCATCGTTCAGCAGTACAGGGATTTTGAGGCCTGATTGGTTACTAGAGGAGACCACCATTGTAATTTGTACACTTTTAACTTTACTGTCTCTCTTCTTGTACTTAATCCTTAACTTCTTTTTTACCATATTAACATTTTCAAACCCCAATTTCCTTTCCCTAACTTCTTTCCATTTGAGCCTCAATGACACCAGGTTCCTGGAAGTAACCTTATCCTTATGAAAGATCTGTGCAAAAAAAGAGTAAATTACACACTACATCCTAAATTATCAATATAACGTTTCTGACACCTCAATATATAATCGTCATTGTTTCTATTATAAACTATTTTTATGTTCAATGGGAAGATATTAAATAGTAATGGTTCAGAAAATATTTGTACAAAACAAAACTCTTACATTTGTATATAAATTGATTGACAATTGTGTGGGTGGGGTTTGATGCCTATAAGCATATTTTTAAAATAATTTTGAGATTTGCCAAAATCTGCAAACTCAACTAATTTGAAAGTTGGAGGAGAGCATCAGGGAAGCTTGGAAGGATTTCCTGTCTTAAAGGAAGCAAAAGTTCAGGAAATCAGAAATATGCTAAGTGTCCCCCCTCCATGTATTGAAATCTATACTGTTAAAGGTCTAGAAAGCCTCATAAAAATATTTGAAAAGTGGGAAACTGTTGCTCCATTTACCTATTTATCTTCTACAAACTGCATTTTGACTGCACACCTATTTAGACAGAGCTCTTCCAGGCATCACTTTAAGTCAGTATGTTGACTACGTGTTTAATACTAAAAGTGAGTGAATTTAGTACATTTTAAAAACTCATAATAGAGCCCACCTCCGAATATTTAATGACAAAAGAGGGACAGTGTTTCTTTTGGGGTAAGGCTTCACCACAATATTTTCTGTGATTTTGTAACCTTTTGAGTTAGTTATGTAACTTTCAAAGTAGAATAACTTTTTTTAACAAAACCACATTTTCATCTGCTTCTAGATACATTATTATCGCTTTTAGGGCTGTAGGTCACCGGTATACTCATACCTAACCACCATTCATGAGCTCCTATATAAGAGGAACCTCAGGGATCGTCCATCTTAAAGAAGGGCTGTTGCGATTTATGATTGTTGGTTTAGTTGCTAGATTAGACATTTAAAAATGGACATGCTGTAAAGCAAGTGTTACCCTGCAGTGTGTACAGCTCATACACTCAATGGATTCCACATACTGCTGGGCTGTAAAATGATTTAAGTCCAGTTTTAATATATATATATATATATATATATATATATATATATATATAATTAGATGCCTATCTCTTGGATTAAAAGCCCTGACTGATCAATTCACTGATTAATGTGCAAACTGTGATACCTCAAGTATATTGAGCAAAGCAAGCAGACTACTGAGTAAGCAGACAACATCAAGCCCCAACCAGTTCCCTGTCTGAAACAGGAAACAGTCCAGAGATAGGACAGGGTAATTAGCAAGATTGCCACTGTTGCATGAAGCATCACATTTGCACACAATGGTTTATCGTATGACTAACAACCGAGATATCTATCTAAATCATACTTAGTGGCTTGCTTTATCAGTTCCAAAAATAAAGGCATCAACACCAGGCAGTAAAGTGTTTTGACTGTTTTCTAATGTTATCAAGTTGCTTTACAGAAGAGGTCTGATATTCTAAATAATCAATATTTTTGGTCTTTTGGGTGGGGTGTGGGGGTATAGATATGAGTTCTTCTTAGTGTTCTACAGTCATTAGTGAGTTTACTGTGGCACAAAAAAATGACTTAGCAGGTTTAGGTTTCCAGTATATTACATATATATATTATTTATTTGTATAGGAAGCATTTGGAAAAAAGGGGAAATAGTTGCCTTTAAATATTTTTTCACAACCACATTTATTTATTAGAACTACCTACATATTGAATATTTTTATCAGCATAATTGGTTTAAAGCCCAACCAGTGACCAAGACTTGTTACCCAAATACCTTACTTGAAAATACAAATTGCTATCCTTTTATGCCCTGCTATTGTATTTACTTTTTCAGTCTAAGGCTAGGCGGTCATCCTGACCTGGTAGTCCTTGGAAGGGGTTAGTTGTTATTGGCTGATGTCTTCTCCACTCCCTCCAACTACAGGACTCTGGTGGCGTACTAATACTGTGACCCACAGGATTATTTAGTGTACAGAAGTGTAAACTGTAGGAACTACGAAAGATCACTATATACCTCTCAACTTAAAGGTGCTGTTCCACCTAAGTGTTGTTTTTCAAAAGTTACTAACTAATGAAATGGTTATATTCCGCTCTTGTAAGCATGCTACCCTGTTTTAAAAGATTTCCTGTAATTTGCTCTGTAAATCATTTGCTGTGAGGAATCTGCAATGAATGCATTCTGCATTATCTGTTCTGCTCAGCCTGTCCATTGCAGAAGTGTGCTTCCAGAAATGTAACATACGAGAAAGGACTTGGTTGCTAAGCAACACTGGCAAGTTCATTTACCTTGTAACGCTTACAAAAAATGACGTTACATTCTCGCCTATTTTTCTTCTCTCTACTTAGTGCAGTACTTATTAGTGATATTGTATGAGGAACCCTTTTTAACCGCCACAGTCAGAGGAATATTGATACTTATGTTAAGACAACTCACAACTCAGTCTCGTTCCCCCCCCCCCATTTAGTCCGTCTCCTTCTTAAAAACATACAAATGGCTAATATGCATAACATCATGTTATGTAAATTACAACTGCTTTAAAAATAAAACTTATTATTATTTTTTTATTTTAATCATATAGAAGTAATACAAATAGTGGGAATTCCCTATTAACCCCTTCAATCCTAGGGGTATTTGGTACCTCAAGTCCCGGAGCAATTTTGCCAATTTTGTCGGTATGTCGGTTCAGCGATTACTCTCTTTTCCTGTGAATAGTGCATCCATGTAAAATATATATTGTTTTTTTAAGGAGAGAGAGGGCTTTCATTTGATACCATAGGTAGACAATTGGCTGAAAATTTAGCATGAGAAATTTAGTAAAAACTATTTTCCTCTCTGAAACACCCACAAAAGGTATATATTTCTGTAAAGCAGACAATCCAGGCTATCCTATCAGGGGTATTTGGGGCCCTTCATGCAGTTATTTGGCCACCAAATTTGGCCAAGTCAAAGGTGGCCGCAGAAATTATTTCTTGCGCTTTTTTCACCAACGCTTCTTAGTATTTTGTAGTATTCTTAGGTGTTATTCTTCATAGTACACGCAGCTCCAGGCTTTATGAAGGGCCCTTTAAGAGTTTCAGGGGCAGGGGTCTGGACACATTCCCTCACCAACCAACCCCCAGGAGGACAGTGTTTGTAGATTAGCTATATTTAGGTTTATGTGACAACTTATAAACTGCTTACATTCTAACTATGAAAACTGGCTAGCTAAGCTGTTCATAAATACCCAGTTTAAAGCAAACTAGGCATATCACATGATACAATAATGGTACAAACGCAACGGGAAAAAAGGACCCTTTCCCACCATTATTTCTTTATGTATGGCAAACTAAAAAGCAAAAGCAAGACATTTTTATAAAAGACCAGATCGATAAGTACTAGTTTACTAGTATATAAGGGCCAGCCCAAGACATTGTACTGCCTGGGTCCAAGGATGTCCCTACCCACACAAAAAAACTATGCCCACCGAAACCCACACACACACACACAGGCAGGCACACATGCTATCATACACATACAAATCTAAGCAGACACACAAACCCACACAGTCACATGCCGCTCACTTTAGCTTGCCTTCCATGGAGCTCGCAGGCCGCTCTACCATCGCGGGGTCACGCAAAGCTACATTACCCAACTCAACCCCACCTCCTTTTTGAAACCAGGAGCATAAAGAGCATATACATGTAGCTTGCACACAGAGCCCATGTAAGTGACAGTAGGTCACGGAGCAGACACACATAACATGAGTTTGGCCTATCAACGTCAAGCACTTATATGATACGTTGTTGGCAAGAGGACTCCAGGATCTATTAAACTTGCTGGCTTTCCTCTGGGATCCACAAGTCTGATCGATCTGCAGCTTCTCTAGGCATTAAAAAATAAGGATACATTTACTAAAGGGGGTTGGATGGTTTTAAGAAAAATGTACTTTTGAATTTCAGGAAAAATAATGCTATGTTTTAGTTTTTTTGTTTTTCCCACTGTATTGTGTGATCAGAGGCACAGTTTGCCTTGTCTTGTTCTTTCCAAGAAAGGAAGGACATAGAGTTTAGGTCCAAAGGTTAACTACCCAAACCAGGATCATCTTGTGACTACTAAGTGTGTTTAACAAAACATTTTTTTACTACGTTTTTACGTCTTTAGGATAATTGTGAGAATCAAGAAAAGTAAACCTGTCCAGAGTCCAGAGATCATAGTTACCACCTGACTCATCCTAAATCCTTGTATTTATTTAGTAATTTATAAAACCAAATGGGGCAGATTTGCTATTATTGCAAAGAAGGAAAACATGTACACATCTCACAATTCATTGAATTAATTTTCAAATGTTTAGCAAAAATGGAATTCCCACAATGCTTCTGATTTCTAACTATATGGGGGCAATACATGGAGCCATGTTTGATTATCCTATAGATTGCAAGCTTTTGTGAACATTATCCAGCACTATTATTATTGTGCTTATAACGGCTTTTTGGCAATTGAATGCTTTGGATTACATTGGTCCAGGATGAAATAGAAAAAAATGTACAATAACAATAATAAAATATAATAATAATAATAATTTTCCCTGGATTTTTCTTCCTAAACACCAACACTGAGCTTTCGCTGGTGATACATAATTTGCACGCGCATACATTTTATTTACATAGTAACAATGACTAGTGCAACGCTATACTTTGTCTCTTGTTATGCAGCATCAGGAGATGTCAAACTAAAAAAGGAAAATGCTGCTCTAAATAAATGAATGCAAATCTGATTTTGTTCAGTATTGTTATGACAAATATATCCCATACTGTTACCTTTGTTAGATCTTTACTGTCTTTGTTGCATTTTTTTAAATTTAGAATTAACGATTACATCACATTAAAAAGATAACTCCACCCCAGAGAAACCCCTGCTGTTCTCCTGTCTCTGGGAATTCAGTTTAACCGATTTATAGTAAAACAACACTGACTCACTTTATCTGCTAATGTTTACTGCCGCAGCAATGATTGCGGAACAACTTTTTTATTACACTAGTATGGCTGATTTTAGAGAATTGAAAGTGTGATTTTCTGGTTCAGCAACAGGTTTTCCCAAAATAGCAGCTATATATTTAGTGTGTGTACGGGTTGGGGGGGGGGGGTCTTGATCTTAAAGGGACAGTCCACTGTCCCATCCAGACCCACCAACAAAAAACTAGTGTATTTATGAACGGGGGGGGGGATTGAGAACAGACAGCTAATAAAATCAGCCACTATTACAAGCATTGCTACACAAATGAGTAAAAAAAGTTTTTTTGCCATTTTTTGTAGCTCGAGATGAAAATACATTTAAAATAAAGATTTGAAGATGAGTTAATATAAAAAAAACAACTCTGTATTTATTGGATTTGACGCATACTTGCGCACTGTTATCGTGGATTTTCCTTTACATTAATAAATGTTTATTTCTGAAAACATGAATGACGTCATCGCCACGGTTTACAGTTCATCGATGGTGAAAGCAGGTAACACGCCGTCCTGGTGGACATCTGGCAAAGATGATTACAGAATTCCAATATAAGAAATAATTTCTCATTGATACTTTAGGTGTGGCTGTACAAATCCATGGAGGTTTTCATAACTTTACACACTCTTTTGTGTCTTGGATGCATTTCAGTAGTTAGTTCATATGACTTATTACTTAGCCTGCAGCTAGGACAAACATAAATATAGTGTGAAAGTGCAAGAATATTGCAGTCTTTATTATAGGGGAAAAGGAGCAGCTGTCCAGGGGCCAAACATCTTCAAGGAGCTCATACACAGCTGCCCCTTTCCTCACGGTTTGTCTTTCAATAGCCTGGCTGACCTCTGAGTGTCAGGGTGTGATTATTACAAGCGGGGCAACTGGGGCCACAGACTGCCAAGTGATGTGTTTGATGGGCACTTACTGCCTATGGTACGAGCCGTGATTCCCGTGACAAGGCTTGTTTTTGTCTCACAGGCACCAGGTGCACACAGCTTGGTGGGGAACTCCATTGCCCCTCCCCTGAGCAGCCTGAACTGGGGTAAATGGGCAAACTGTAATAGACTCTGGTTTTACCTGGATGTTATAAAGTATATGAACACATCCTTAAGTGCCTGGAGAAGAGTAATAGAGTGCTATAGGATATCTGTCTTGTACTATTTAAAGATAAAAAACACCATATATGATTAGCAAAATATTTTCTATGAATTCATATCGTGCATGCATCTGTGCAATACTATAATTTAGTTACAGTGCCTACCGTATGGAAGCATTGGAAAGCTGCTGTACATCAGGGAGACTTTTACAATGCGGACTTGACAACAGCCATATGTGCCAATGACTACACCGTACTATTTACTAATCATTCCAATCTGTACGAAGAAAGAATTCAATGAATGCTGTTAACCTGCCCTGCAATAAGATGGTTCTTCTTTCATCTTGTTACAAAGTACAAGGAGCAACATGGCTGTATTGCATGCGAGCGATGCTTACAGGACGTTCTCCTTTTAACCTCTCACACAGCAATATAAGCAGCTCATGCGCCTGTTGTCAGCAATCAGCAATGTACCTTGTGATCCATCTTGGGAGTGTTAGATAAGTGGGCAGGGGTGCAATGTTTATCTGTCTAGTGTTTCAAAGATAGACAATGGGGGCTGGGAGACTCCAGCTTGGTAAGGGAAGCTTTGCATCTGTATTGTTACGAAACCACATGCATAGGCGACTCCACCTCAGCCGTATGGCCATTTGCAAGTAAAAGCCATGGGCCACTTGACAATAAAGTGTTAATGTTTTCTCCTGAATACAATAATGTTTGGACGGAGACCGAAAACTATGAATAGTTCTGCTGTTTTCTAAACTGACTATTGGCAACATCCCTATGGAAGCAAGCCCTAATTTTACACGTTAAAGGGACACTCAAGCCATCGTATGTATTTTAATGCGTATGATAGCTGTGTGGTCCCTTATGTTTTTGTGGCATTCCCCCTGCATGGGCAGGGGGGTCTGCATTTGCCCCCTACTCTAATATACATTCTTCTTTAGAAGGGCTGCCAGGACCAGTAAGCTGTCCCTTTAAATTATAAAGCGCGTATCTTATTCACTGCATATAAACTCCATTTAGGAGTTTGCTAAGGAGCCCGAACTTGCTAAACGGGACGAGTCACATATGCAAGTCATATGTCTGTTTATGTTTCTTATAGTGTTATATTGCAGTTCTGTAAAAAGTTCTACAGCCTGAACTATACAAATAAATACAAATACTCAGTATAACACCATCAGCAACTAATATACCTGGGGAAAATGGTGAAAACCAAGTGAAAAATAGAACTATTACTTTTCAGCCACTGTTTAACTCTTTTCCTTTTCACATTCCCATACTACCTACTGACCCTCTTATGAATGAACAAATTTGAGGGCTGGAATGGGGTGATTAAACCTTAACGAACGCTAATGATCAAATTAACAATATATATCGTCATTATGAAAAAATGAAAACCAGCTCTTGAAAGAATTGTATACTTTTCCACACAAAAAAAAAAAGTTGAATATGTGTACCAGGTGTTTGTTAGTAAGGGTAAAGTATGTTTCACAGACTTCAAAGAGTTAAAAACTCTGTTAATCAAGGGACTTTATAACGTAATCAGGTCGGTTATAGAAAATACTTTAGCGCACGTAACCAAAAATACACGTTATGTATCATATGATGCAATAATAATAACATCCACTAATCATTTTCCATGAAAAATCGCATTTTAAAGGCCTAAACTTTGCATAGATTAACCCTTTAAAGGCTGTTTCTTCCTTTTTCAACCCCAATTTCCTCCTCTCTCATTTCGTTTGACCAAATTGTACACTGTTTTTTTAAGGATACCAATGACTCCTTACCACAAATGCTAGGAGCTCACTCCTTGTGTCACGTGCACATTGCCACACACACCTGTATTTCCTGAATGAACTTACTGATTAATTACAAATACATAGGCCGGGAAATCATTGATCCCGCGCCTTTCTAAATAACAGCTCTTATAACCCGTTTATTCACATTCCCTGATTTGCGATTCAGTCATGTAATGAATTTAATCCGAAGCAGAATTAAAAGCCCGGTGTCTGTTTGTTTACACGAACACTATCGAATCTCTATATATTTATAACCCTACACCATCTACGGTATGACCCACGCCAGAGAACACATTCAATTTCGAATGGGGCGTTTATATAATAATTTATGCTTGGGTATTTCCGTGTACTTTCCTTTACTTCATATACGTGCTGCTTATGTATACATTACACATGGGCGCATTCTCATATGCAGGACGTAAACACAACCACGAACACCATCCCCCACTTTCCCTCCGGGACACGAAATATGGAATCACGCGCTCTGCAGTCACATGACAAAGTCCCTGGATTTCGGGTTACGCCCTAAACCCATGATGCCGAGCCAATGGTACCGAGTGACGCCACCTAATGGGCGTGTTTATTTTAGCTTGTATATAAACGAGCCGGATGAGGCCAATGCTTGCAATTCCCAACCTTAGAGCATAGGACGAGGTATGCGGTTGTGTAAAAGGGATGGGGTAAGGGTTATTTCGGAGGGCGGCGAGGGGCGTATTGTTTTTGCTTCTTAGCTGTTGGGACGGTGTTTTCTTTGGCTCGAAGACCTTTCCATCCATTCCTCTATATCTCTCCCCATATATATATATATATTTTACACACACACACACACACACACTGCTTTAACTTTATTGTTCCTTTTTACTCTTATTGTTGTTGTGGCGTTTGAGTATTATATCGGTAGCTCATATGTTTAGATTCTATGTGATGGAAGGCTATGGCCACTCCCCGTACTATAAATCCGTAGGTTTCCTCGGTACAGAAGTCTTGTCCCGGATCGCCTCTTCACCTTTTGTCCTCATCTCCTAGTGCTTTTGGCCGGCTCTGTGTTTGCTGGTTGTTTACTTGCTCCCATCTCCCCCTGGCGTTTCCAAGGCTAGCTTGTTCTGCTCGTACGGTCGCCTCGGTATGTCTGTCTCATGGAGGGTAACCTGTACTGCCCCGTTAATAATGACCAGGCAGGGGTGACCTTGGTAGAATAAAGTGTGAGTGTGAAAGGCTCTTGGTGGCCACAGCCCTTCTGATGTGGAGTTTCGCGTGCTTTAAACAATGCTGAGTAATGGTTGTTGTAACGCTTTGAATGATCTTCTTCGCGGTATCCTCACTACTTGGAAATCGGGGCACGATGCGTCGTAATTGCGAGTATTTCCCCGGCTACAGTGTGAATGGGAGAAGTGGCCGTACAATCCAACGGGATGTTTATTGCCCCACCTTCTGGGCCATGTTTGTGCGGATCATGTCTGTTGCACATGGGTTTGACTCCTCACGTTACGTGCCCCCTCCCCAGTCTTGTGCATGTTAACGTTGGGTGATGGTGTGAAAGGATTCATGTCTGGTTAGCTGCAATTGCTTGCATTGGTGATATTCCAGCAGCCTGCCACCTTGTGACACACCTTAACCTTATACAGCTCCATATCAATGTAAACGTATTAGACTTGCTGTAGACTGGGGTAACTGCGCTTAAATGTGCTCCGTTAACCAAGGCTTCCTTTCTTTTCTACAGATAAGAAATCAGGATGCTGTACTTAAGTATTACCGCTCTCTGTCTAAGTGTAGTACTAGCGGCGCCTGCTACAGATCCAGAGCTGGATGATCACTGGCATCTCTGGAAGAGCTGGCATGTTAAAACCTATGCGACGGTAAGCAACATGGTTCCATTACCATTCATTTCTTGTTAGTATCTGTATAGTTGTCTGTGGCATTCTATGTTGGAAAGCAAACAATGGCGTTTAGGGCACCTCTTATTCTTGTCAAAACTCCCTCCTGGCCACTGCCATGAAAACCTCATTTTATGTCTACAATGTGTAGCAGTCAAATACTGGTAAGGCAGTCTCAGACATTAATCAAAGAAATGCAGAATATATGATAAACTGCTACAGAAGGGCCACCTATAACCCAAGTAAAAATTGCTGCATAGGCACTTTTCAGTCTTTCAATACTCTTATCGGGTTACAGTTATTGCATTAAACTGTCCTCTTTCACAGAAGGAAGAAGGCTGGAGGAGAATGGTCTGGGAGAAGAACCTAAAAAAGATTGAGATGCACAACCTTGACCACTCCTTGGGAAAGCATACTTACAGGCTGGGAATGAACCAGTTTGGGGACATGGTAAGCAAGACTTTGTTTACACTTGTTTGGTAGTGTTTACAGTTCTTGTGGCATGTGGTTAAATGTTATTTTTTAACTTTCTAGACTACAGAAGAGTATAGACAGTTAATGAATGGCTACAAACACACTCCAACGAAAGCAAGAGGATCTACCTTCATGGCTCCCTTAAACTTTGAAGCCCCAAAGACTGTTGACTGGCGTGAACATGGATACGTGACCCCTGTTAAAGATCAGGTATTCTACCTTCTATTTTGCATAGTACTTCTGAATGGTGTGGGTTGTTCCAGTATTGGCATCTAATATTGGTTGATTGGTATCTAATAAAGCCGCAGCTAACTTCTGGGGAAGTAATGGTGGTTCTTTAAAGGGGCAGTAATACTTGTTTGTGTAAACACAACCTTAGTAGATTTTTTTTTTTTTTTTTTTTCTAAAACTGTACAAGACACTTCAACACATGGATTATGTAAAAGTTTAAATGCAGTTTCTTGCATTTAAGTGATTGTGCTGGGACCTTTTACATTTTAATGTTCAAGCTTGCTGAAACAATCCATTTTTTTTATTTTAAATCTGCAAGTTTTGTGGGTGTTCCCCTTTCAGTGTGCATGTGGCTTTTTAATACTGAGTGACCAAACTTTTGAACTTTAATATCTCTCTCTCCAGGGACAGTGTGGTTCTTGTTGGTCTTTCAGTGCAACTGGTGCACTCGAAGGTCAGCACTTCAGACAGACTGGAACTCTGGTTTCCCTAAGTGAACAAAATTTAGTTGACTGCTCTAGACCTCAAGGAAACAAAGGATGTGATGGAGGCCTTATGGACCAGGCCTTTCAATATATTGCAGACAACAAAGGCCTTGACTCTGAGGAGGCTTACCCATACACTGCTACAGTAAGGACCTATTGAATTGTTAACATTAAGTGCCCAGCTCTTGTTCTGACTAGTCACTATAATCTGCATACTGCTGTGGTAGGACATCAGAACCCACCAGTGTCTTGGTGTTAATCTCCCGAGAGCTATAGCAACTGTTCCATTAGCTTTTGGGTAAATGACAACGTTAAGGTGCACTGCCTCATCTGTGGCTTCATTTTTACAGGATGATAAAGAATGTGCTTACAACCCAGCTTTCAACGCTGCAAACGACACAGGCTTTATGGATGTGGAATCTGGAGACGAGAAGGCCCTCATGAAAGCTGTGTCTTCAGTAGGCCCTGTTTCTGTGGCAATTGATGCTGGACACCAATCTTTCCAGTTCTATCAATCTGGTATGTTGCTGGAATCATGGTTGGGGTGCTGTAGTACCCAAAGCTAGTTGGCCTTTCTGTTGCGTTACTCTTTGCAAGGCTTTATTTTCCTAGCACTTGGCTGTAAGCTTTGAGGTGGACACTACACTATTCAAATTTCCCCCTCCCTGAAAGTTAAAGCACCCAACTCAACGATTTGCTGTGGCAAAAACCCATCTCAATTTTTGTATCATGATAGGTGTGATCCTAGGAAAAGCTTACTGTGTTTTACTCTTCTGTAGGTGTAATGTATACTTAATCTGTTTTCATCTAGGTATTTACTATGAACCTGAATGCAGTAGTGAAGAGCTGGATCACGGTGTCCTTGTTGTAGGCTATGGATTTGAAGGAGAAGATGTGGATGGAAAGAGATACTGGATTGTAAAGAACAGGTGTGTCTTGGTGTACAATTAACCATCTTTGTGTGTAATATATTGTATATAATTAATGAAGGAATGGCTACAATCTGACTTTGTAGATCTTAATGCTAGAATCTGAATTCAACATGTTGCCTAGCAAGATGTCTATTTTAATATTGAATATGGCATTGCAGTCTAATCGTATAATTTTTTCTTTACAGTTGGGGGGAGAAGTGGGGTGACAAGGGCTATGTCCTGATTGCCAAAGACAGACACAACCATTGTGGAATTGCTACAGCTGCTAGTTATCCCCTAGTTTAATGTGAAACTGAAGATCTTCATTCGGAGCAATTGACTAATGTGCAGATGAAGATTTGACTTTTACAAAGTATGGACAGTTATATTGCTCAGAATATCCAAGCAACCAGTGATTGTTACATGTAGGGTGCTTATGCCCTCATTTTGAAGCTGGATTTTATTTTTTAGCATTGTTTACATTTTATTTTAATGGATGTTTGTGATTTTAAGATTCTTTTATCTAAAATAAACCTGTTTAATCCTGCTCAATGACTTATTCCAATGGGATTCCAACACTAAATGCTGATTGCGTTGTTAATATCAAATGTAGCTAGTCTTTAAAACTTTTCACTTGGGAGTTCCTTTTCTTTTTTTTTTTTTTTTTTTTTTTTTTATATAAATCCGGTGGTTTATACTGTTATAGCATCAAAAAGGCAACTTCTGCAGATACTCAGTATGGAGCTAGTCTGTTCCTAGTCTTACATCTGATCTACTAGAAGCCTAAACACAAGGTGAAATCAAACCATTTTAGATTACACTGAATGTGTGAACACCAAGTTTTAGGTCTTTATCATAGGAGAAAATGATGCGTGTGAGGGTGGAATAAACACTACTCGTAAACAAATTGCAGTCTACTGTGGTATTTCCAATGGAGATCTCATGTCCCTGTAAAGTTGCATAATCAAATTTTCACTATTGGTTCTTTGAAACAAGTTAAAATGCAGATTTTCTTCATCCTTTATTAATGTAAGGGGATATCCTGTCCTCCGATTACCTTCCGGGTTACGTCAGCAGTGACACAACCTGGAAGGGAATACCCGATCGCGCGTTTGCAACTGCGCGATTGCAACTTTCAACTGTAACAGCTTACTGGCTTTCATGCCGGAAGCTGTTACGGGAGATCGGGCAGCAGAAAGCCGGGACGTCCATAGGGGAATGAAGGAGAAATACTACCACAACAAGTGGACACAAGCATAAACTAGAGGGGCAAAGGTTTATTGGTAACATCAGAAAATTACTTTATGGAAAGGGTAGTGGACACATGGAATAGCCTTCCAGCAGAAGTGGTAGATGTTAATACAGTAAAGTCATTTAAGCAAGCATGGGATAGGCATAAGGTCAAGTACTAAAGGAAAGTACTCAGAGGTTGGGCAGACTGGATGGGCCTACTGCTTCTTATCTGCTGTCACTTTCTATGTTTCTATGTTAAGTTTCCAAACTATTAAGTTTCCTACCACAGCTCATTGGGGTGCTTCTGCCCAAAACTGTTCATGTGTCTTATATAAGAAACTGGTTGTCTATATTAATGTTTCATATCAGCTTAATGAGGAATCTGAGGCTCCGCATGGTTTTAATCAGGTAGGTGTAGGGAAAAGTCATTAAAATTGTGTTATGCAGTAATGTAGGTGGGCATTAAACTTATTTTGTGCCAATAAATGCTCTATTTGACCCTTTTGGGTATGTTTCCTTAAACAGCTGGTTATGTTAAAGCAATTAAGTCTGTTCCTCAGACTTTCTTCAATAGGCAGGGTCTGAGTTAAGGCAGTACCGTAGGGATCATGATAGGACAAAGATTATTTCATATTACCGTATTTGCTCGATTATAAGACGAGGTTTTTTTTCCAGAGCAAATGCTGTGAAAAATACCCCTCGTCTTATAATCAGACCTCAAATAGGTCTGATTATGAGACTAAGATCCAGATCCCCTGCAGCGATGCAGGGGACCTGGATCCTCCTGTGTTATGCCCCCCCAACTTACCGGTGCTTCTGAGTCCCCGGTGCTTAGTCTGGGCAGCGCGTAGAGCTCTACGCGATTTGCGTGGAGCTCTACATGCTGCCCGGACTAAGCACCGGGGGCTCAGATGCAGGGGACCTGGATCCTCCTGTGTTATGCGCCCCCCCCCCCCCAACTCAGAAGCACCGGTAAGTTTGGAGGGGGTGGGGGAGTGTTAAATGGGGGGTGTAAGGCATTTCTGGAGGCAGAGTGCCCTGTGAAATGCCTTTTAACCCCTTTAAAGCCACTCTGCCTCCTGAAATGCCTTTTACCTCCCTATATGCCACTCTGCCCCATAATATGCCTTTTAACCCCCTAAATGCCAGAGTGGCATATAGGGGTATAAGGCATTTCTGGAGGCAGAGTGGCACATAGGGGGTCAAAAGGCATATCATGGGGCACAGTGGCATATAGAGGGTTAAAAGGTGTATCATGGGGCACAGTGGCATTTAGAGGGTTAAAAGGCATATCATGGGGCACAGTGGCATATATGGGGTATAAGGCATTTTTGGGGCAGAGTGGCAAGCCTGGGGGCAGATGTGCATAACTGGGGGGGCAGGTTGAAAAAAAAAAAGGAAATAAAAACATATTTTTCTCAATCATAGCTTTTATTAACAAACAATTGTTCACATAGTTTACATGAATTAATATTTACTGGTAAAACTTTTTTCTTATAGGGTCGTCTTATATTCAGGCTTTTTCTTTTTTTCATAAGTTAATTCAGATTTTGGGGGGTCGTCTTATAATCAGGGTCGACTTATAATCGAGCAAATACGGTATATAACACCAATTTCATAGCTCTTGCCATAAAATATACAAGTGGTATGACAAGACTAGAATTGACAGACTAAGAAACCAATGCATAGGTGGAGAAGCAAAGCAGTCTTGTGCATTATCAGAAACCAGCTAAAATGACCTAGTTTTGAATTCAGCTTTGAATAAGTACAGTTGATTAAGTAACTTGGTTTTAGTTACTCTTCCCCACTTTGGGTGAAGGTGTTTCCAAACAAGCCTTGTGATTGCAGTTTCCAAGTCTATTAAATGAAGATAATTCTCAATAAGGATAATCTGTTATCCTCTTTTTGAATTCCATTTAGGATCTTATGGTAATGTAAGTATAGCACATAGAAAAGAACAAAAAAACCTGAAAAAAAGGCAAATGTGAGAAATCAGCTTTCCTAAAACAATGAGTCATACTATGTTGACTTAAATTGAGACCATCGGCATTGATGGTTGAGGTTCTGATTAGATTTGGGTGATTTTATGACAATCGTTTAGACGCCTATTTACTTCTGGAATGCAACAGTCACTTCAAAATGTATATATGTGAATCTTCATGCCTAATGTGTAATTGCACTACGTCTGAACTGCCTTTTTCTTTAAAAGATATATTTGCAAAAAGGTACGCGATCATGCTATAAAACCTATCAAACATAAAATGTAATTCATTAACATGATTTTGGACATGCGAACCAAAAACTCCCATTCCAATGGATTTTGTGCTCTCTCATCACCCCCCATAAACCGTAGTGCCCCGTATACACAAAACTGCCACAGCTTATATCTGGCATGTCTGGTACGCAACGTAACTTCTTCTTTTCAGTAAAATACTCCACTCAAACAGCAATGTTATGGAATTCACATTTTTATCAGTTTTGTAAGTGTTGGTGAGTTGAATTAAGTAATGTTTTGAGGGGTTGATCCATTTGTTAGTATTTTGATGATTAGTCCTTCTGCAAAACAAGAAGCTCAGAATAACAAGTTAGCACGGAGTATACATAGCGTCAGACACGTGATTTTGAACAGTCAGAACACAACAGCTGAATGCCAGTAACTCTCTTATGTGACCTCCGCTTATACTTTACGTCTGATCAATCACTGGGACGCTTTAAACTTGTACTGTATTGTATGTTTTGCTGTTCTCTCTATATATTCTTTTTATATCTTTCATCCCAGGGATATTTACCTGTATCGCAACGTTCGACTATGGCAAACAACAATGGAACAAACCTATTTTAATACATAACACCAACTTTTTAAATGTCTTCTACTGCTTACAGGCTGTTTAATATGGAATACTTTCCCGTAATGTATTTTTATACATTGCATATTGGGTTCTTTTGGAAGTTACGGAGACTGCTTTAAGCTCTAAGCATTCTAACTGGGTTTGTAACCTTACCTGTTATGTGATCAAGCACACGAGACATTGAGCAACTTTGAGGCATACATCCAGAGACAAAAAAACTAGACATGTTTTAATGCAATAACAAGGAAAAAGTGCTTTAGGGTGTTGTCCAATGCAGCATGTGACAGAATTATTAAATGTCACGGGACACACCTGCCATCTGCATGTACCTGAACACTTTATTTTTAATGGAAGGAGGAATAACAAACTAATGTTAAAGGGGAACTGACACAAAAGTGACTGTTATACCTCAGTGAAGACAATTGAAATTGATATTATTAACTCCTTAAGGACAAGGGGCGGTCCCTAAACCCATTGAAAACAATGCATTTTGACCGGCTTTGTCATTAAGGGGTTAAATATCTGTCTAAAAGTCATCTCCGTTCTACTCACAACCCCTTGGGCTTACATAGATCTAATCCAATTTTGTACCACTAAGTGTCCTAAAATATGGGTAATTACTAAGAATATATATTTCTTATTTTAATATGGAAATAAAATATTTATTAGATGTACCACCAAAGGTAATATTTGGGAAAACTGATCTTCTTTAAGCACACAATTGAAAGGATCTGAACTGCCTTGGAAGTGTTGCCATAGCACGTTCAGCAAATTGATGTCTTATAATCTTCATGTGATTCGTACGTTTTAATCCTACAATAAATGGTGATTTTGAGATGGGCACTGCGCTAGGCCTGACCATACCGCCGTCATATCCTGCTGATACAGGGTACTATGCAGACCACCACAGTGTAAATGGCCAGTTGCACCAGCCCACTGAAGGGTGACCCACCGGGCATCCTGATTGCCACCCCCCTGACCATCTACCATAAACCTAGTATATGTCACTGCCTACAACTCACAAACATAGACTTTGGTAGCTGCCAATGACTTAATCTGTAGTATTTATTGATTTGAGTATTTATTGGATGTGTAGCTATAACCTACTACAATATGTAGCCAAGGGCCACAAAAAATATTAGCTAGTCAAGAAAAAACCTTAACCACCTGTAACCTATATCATATTTTATAATATAATAATTATTTAAATTGAATTAAAATCTGAACATAACCACTAGGTTTTTTTCAGTTGAAACACTGTGTAGTTAGTAGGAAATGTTACAATTTTACTCATTGCTCATCTCGATGTTGGCTAACGAAATTGCTTCGACATGATGCCCCAAAAATTGTGCTCAGTATTACAATCATCAAACATTGCTAAAATGGCAAACCTACTAATATTTATTTAAACTACTAATAGGACGTAGCAAAAAAAAATCCCTACAGATTCCACATGTTTAGTAAAACACTGTTTAAACTACCCACATTACTATTTCCAATGTAATTCTACATTGGCATGATCACGCTGTGCCAAATAAGCATTTTAAAAACCTTGAATAAATGTGGTCCAAGTTCTGGTTACATTTTCAATCCCATTTCCTATAAAAATAAAATGAAATGTGATTTATTTCCTTAAGGTGTCACATGTTATAATGTTCTTTGCAATGTATATCTGTATATGTTAGGAATGCATGCATTTTCTGCAGATGTTTTCCACCTGCATTAACTGTGGCTTGAGTTCATTGAGTAGCTCACTGGGCTGCCAAGTCACGTTGAGTACTCTCATTCAGTTTTGAAAGAAACTTGGCTTTCCAGCTGAGCTAACAGAAAGCTTTCGGAGAACAGACTGAAACAAGTTGTTTGCCAGTTTATCTGAACATGACGGCACAGAAGTTCTAGGACTTCGGAGAGCCTGGTTTTGTTTGGGAACTAGCGCTGGGCTGAAATGTGGCTTTGCCTGCCATCAATACACCCTTACCCATGCTCTGTCAGGTGCTCTCATATTCATGAGGGCAAAAAAACGGGTTAGTGGAGGAAATTACTAATTCTAGCAGAACTATGGGGGAACTGTGAGAAGCGTTGATGGGAATTCATGCATATATATATAACTGTTTAGTGTCACACATTGTGACCCTAAACAGCTGTTTTATTTCCGTGGAAGCACATATTGGAAATATACACCAATCAGCCAGAACATTATGACTATTGAAGTGAATAACACTGATAATCTTGTTACCATGGCACCTGTCGTATACCGTATTTGCTCGATTATAAGACGACCCTGATTATAAGACGACCCCCCCAAATCTGAATATTAATTTATGAAAAAAAGAAAAAGCCTGAATATAAGACGACCCTATAGGAAAAAAGTGTTACCAGTAAATGTTAGTTCGTGTAAACTATGTGAACAATTGTTTGTTAATAAAAGCTATGATTGAGAAAAATATTTTGTTTTTTATTTCCTTTTTTTTTCAACCTGCCCCCCCAGTTATGCACATCTGCCCCAGGCTTGCCACTCTGCCCCACAAATGCCTTATACCCCCTATATGCCACTGTGCCCCATGATATGCCTTTTAACCCTCTAAATGCCACTGTGCCCCATGATACACCTTTTAACCCTCTATATGCCACTGTGCCCCATGATATGCCTTTTGACCCCCTAAGTGCCACTCTGCCTCCAGAAATACCAGAGTGGCATATAGGGGGTTAAAAGGCATATTATGGGGCAGAGTGGCATATAGGGAGGTATAGGGCATTTCAGGAGGCAGAGTGGCATATAGAGGGTTAAAAGGCATTTCTGGAGGCAGAGTGGCATTAAGGGGGTTAAAAGGCATTTCACAGAGCACTCTGCCTCCAGAAATGCCTTATGCCCCCCATTTAACACTCCCTCCCCCTCCCTCATCCAAACTTACTGGTGCCTCTGAGTCTCCCGGTGCTGAGTCCGGGCAGCGTGTAGAGGTCTACGCAATTCGCGTAGACAACTTCCGCTCTACGCGAATTGCGTAGAGCTCTACACGCTGCCCGGACTAAGCACCTGGGACTCAGAAGCACCGGTAAGTTGGGGGGGAGACAGGAGGATCCAGGTCCCCTGCAGCGATCTGGATCTTAGTCTCATAGTCAGACCAATTTGAGGTCTGATTATAAGACGACCCCGATTATAAGACGAGGGGTATTTTTCAGAGCATTTGCTCTGGAAAAAACCTTGTCTTATAATCGACCAAATACGGTATTAGGCAGCAAGCGAACATTTCGTCCTCAAAGTTGATGTGTTAGAAGCAGAAAAAATGGGCAAGCGTAAGGATCCGCCCTTTGACAAGGGCCAAATAGTGATGGCTAGCCAACTGGGTCAGGGCATCTCCAAAACTGCAGCTCTTGTGAGGTGTTCAGGGTCAGTACCTATCAAAAGTGGTCCAAGGAAGGAAAAGCGGTCAACCGGTGACAGAGTCATGGGCGGCCAAGGTTCATTGATGCACGTGGGGGATGAAGGCTGGCCTGTGTGGTCAGATCCAATAGACAGGCTACTGTAGCTCTACTTGCTGAAAAAGTTAATGCTGGTCCTGATAGAAAGGTGTCAGAACACACAGTGCATCTCAGTTTGTTGCTTATGGGGTTGTGTCGCTGCAGACCAGTCAGGGCACCCATACTGACCCCTTAGAGATCGGGACAGACTGCCACTGTGAGGCTGTAGGTACTACCAACCAGAAAAAAAAAAGCTTTTAAAACCCCCAGTCTGCCCTGAAGTGCAAACAACAGGTTGCATGTGTGTAAGAAAGAACAGTTGTAGGAGTATGTTGAAAGGGTACCATACATTACAGGATACCTAAGAAGATATTTTTGTCCATTGCTTTGCAACAAAATCAGAAGTGAGCTTGGTATTTCATCACCTCTACTGTTTCTTAACCCTAATCAATAATACGTTAAATTGGAGCAGTAATTATTGTATCAATAACAAACCAAAAGATCAACTCGCACCCAGTAAAGCCCTCTCTGGTGGCGTTCGAAGAAGACTTTAAATTACAGGTGAGTCTCAGTGGGTTATAATTAGACTTGGGCACCAGGGGGCTCTTCGTGTTCGTCTTCGTGCTCGTCTTCGGGGGGGGAAAAATCTTGGTATTGCGCGAATATTCGCCTGTTCCTGTCTTCTCTTCGGGCGAATATTCGTGGACATTCTTCGTGTTCGGTTTTTCTTCGTTTCCCCGGTTAAGGGGTTAATACGGGGTTAACGCAGCTCTGGCGCCAGGAGTTTAAATGTACGTATGAGCAACTCTATTGGTCGTCAGCAGGGGGCTCGTCTGCCATTGGTTGATGGCAGACGAGCCCCCTGCTGGCGACCAATAGGGTCGCTCGTACAGACTGTTAACTCCTGGTGCCGTAACTTACCCGGCACATCCCACTGGTCTCCCTCCCTGTTCAATTAGTTAAATGTCCGTACGAGCGACCAATAAAGTCGCTCATACGGACATTTACCTAATTGAACAGGGAGGGAGACCAGTGGGATGAGCCTATTGGTCAACTGCAGGGTCTTCCTCTGGCATCAACCAATTGGTTGATGCCAGAGGAGGTCCCTGTAGGCGACCAATAGGCTCATTCGCACTGCCCTGTAACCCGTGACGGCGAACCTGCGGATTTCCGCTTCCCGGAACTGCCGCGATGCTGCGAAGGCAAGGCAAGTTAGAAGGGGAAGGGACCGGGGAGAGTGGTAGACGAAGACGATCACGAAGATCTTCGTGGTGTGTGTCTTCGTCTTCGCCTACGTTTTCCGACGCTGTCTTCTCTTCGGCGTGTCTTCGGAACGAACACGAAAACGCACTCTTCGTGTTCGTTTTCATGTTTGCCCGAAGACGAATGCACAAGTCTAGTTATAATGCAGTGCAGTCCCTCTGAGTTAGCTCTTTGGTAAGCAATATAGCCATAAAAAATTAGATAGGACTCGCCAAACTTGGGTTACTTTGACGCAGTGTCTAACTAAGCAATATATGGACATACGGTGTGACAGAATTTCCAATATTAATGCCTTTTTTTTTTAGCATTTACTGGGTGCACTGTGCTTTTGCTTTGTTGTATGTACATCTCGGTCATTTCAGAAGCACCCCAGAATCTGAATGTGTATGCCTCCCTTTCTGTATTTTTTAGAACAGTATTAATGGCTGCCAATTTTTTTCATCAGTTTTAACCAAAACCCTTAGGATGATACAGTGAAGGGGATAAATAAGTCCTATTCAAGATAGTAGATGCACAAATATAAAAGAAAAAGTTTCCATATAGTTCAAAAAAACTGAAGAAATTAACTTACTTTTTATACTTATTTATTGGAAAACACGTTGTTACTTATATGAAAAGTTGATGAACGTGCAGTTTAGACCAATTGTTTTATGTATGTAGGCGTTTAAAGGAAATCGCCTTTTTTTATTGCATAGAATATGCTTATCTCATGAAATTCAAAGCACAAAGGATGAAAAAAACAATCTACTGTGTTCTTTCGTGTGACGTGTGATGGAAAGAAATATAATGACAATTTGAAACTCACATTCTGATATCGCTTTCTGAAAAATGTAAATTGTTAGAAACGAGCCCACTTTTTAACAGTATTAAAATATAACGCTCATCAGAAATCGAAGCCCAGTACAAATTAAGGATTTAGCAAGCTATAGATGAGAGGTTTTAAACATTTACTCTGGCATATAAACAGTGAATTTAAAGGGACACTCCAGCTTTAATGCATATGATCGCTGCAGGGCCCTTTTTGTTTCTTGTTTTCCTTTTTGCAAATGCATGGGGAGGGGTTCTACTCTTTCTCCACCACCCAGCTGAATGTGAAACACATCTCCTTGCACGTGACACACTTATCTCCGGGTTAGCTCTCGTGCTGACTCAGCAAACACTGTTGGGACAGGTCTATAATGTGATGTCAATGCTTAACATGAACAGGGTGTGACATCATGAAGGAATGTAGTGGAATCTGCAATAAATGTGTTTTGTTTTAGATTGCATTATAAGTTATTTGTGCTGACGTGGAAAGTAGATGGGCACAATAAAACAGGGGCCATTTTCGTATAAACCCTAAATCCTTGTAATCCTTGTATCCTTGTATGTCCGTCTTAAAAAATATATATTTTTTTAAATGTAATTTGAATTTCCTCTACATTTGTTAATCAAAAGTCTCTTCTGTTTGACTTGCTCAAAAAAATTATGATAATTTTCAAATATTTGGGCAAAAGGGGTTTAGCAACCCTTTTAATTATGTCTGCTCCAACAATACCTCATTTTTCACAGTCAGTCAGCGTTAATCAGTGTAGCGACTCTCCCAGTGTCAGAATGAACTGTTCTGTTGATGGGTTAATGATTGGTAATTTTTTTTATTATTTTTTATTCATTATTCCGAACCCTCTTTAACAATAACGGACACAGATCTGAAGCTTGAAAGGGAATCTTCTTATTTTGTCCTTAATATTACAATTGGTGGTCTCCAAGTATTAAGTGTCGTGTATACTTTTTCTGAGGTAGCAGCTGCCCAAAAGGAATGTCATGTTTTTGTAATTAACATTTAACTTTTACTGCATGAATGATTAACCATTCTTGTTTGTTTTGTAATTTAACGCCTTCATGACTGAGGGCTTTTTCTACCCAAAAGACCAGAGTTTTGTTGGGGTTTTTTTTTGTCATTCTTTCAACTATAACTCCTCTTTCTCACGTTTGGTGTACACAGAAAGTATATATTGTTTATATTTTTTTCAGGACAAATAGGGCTTTCAGAATTTTTTTTTTTTTATTATTTTGTTGTGACTTTTGAACAAGAACCCAATTTATGTTCAGCAGCATCCAGTGGTTACTGTAATACAATACATATGTAGTTTGGTTTCTGTTCTAGAAGGATACACAAATCCCTTACATATTCACCTATACTGGGTTTAGGGGTAGCATAGGTTTGTTTATAAAATTCTCTACTTCTAGTTGCAAGGGTACAATGTATTGGGGAACATTTTTTACATTTTCTTTTATCTCTCTGTATATATTTATTTTTTTTTTTTTTACCCCAACTGAGGTCTGACAAGGGGTTGCAACAGCCTCATGGGTGGCTCTGATTACTTAGGGATTATATTGCCTGGAGTATTTTTGTGCTTTTTGGTTGACGTTCCACATATAGCCACCACAATCTGTATGACTTTAGATGGCATTTGCCCATTGACATTTTATCCTTTGTATGCCATTTTATATTTTTAGTTAAATATTTATTTTGAATGTGATTTAAGATGAATAGTGTATGTCTCTCACCCAAGTCCTTCTTAACCCAAAGTATAAACCAAATACCACATACAGAATTTTATAAAATGTACTTGTATATATGTATTATTATACACTGTTATATATGTATTTGGGTTTGGGTTTGCGGTAGACTGAATTTTATAACAAACATGAAAAAATTGTAAATTGTTTATATAAGTGTCAGCATACAGTGAGGTATTCATTTACAACATAATTTGTCATTAAGATGGTAGCTCTATGAAAAATAAAAGCGGTCATTAGTACAAGGTTTTTCGACTCAAATAATCCTAGTAGTATGCTACTGAATGTCTTGGACGATCCTTGTTGTAAAGATGATCTTGTGCATACTCTTATTATTGGGCAATGCTTTGGTTATGAGTGGAGACTCTTCCTGTGCCTATATCTCACCATGCAATCAATGAAGAGTTAGCGATCACTTGTCGGATCTGCTATGATACCGATGACAATGAATCTGCAGTTCAGACAAAATTATACGCCATTTTTATTTATTAGCCATTGATGCAATGGTAGCCATTTCATGATACTCCAGGACAATGGGTGTAAAGTACAATAAAGCTGGCCAAATACCGAAACTACCCCATTGTTAGGACATGTGCTATAAGCCTGAGAAATCAGGAGGTTTATATTTGCCATAAAAAGCTATCGGGCAATCGTTCATCTGTAATTGCATGAGCGGGATTGATCAATTAATTACATGACTGCATGTTTAAGGTTTGCTTCAGGTATTAATAGGCAGACACTAAAATCAAGATGTACGTACAGTCACATACACACAAACTGATACATTATGAGCATTTAGGTGCTTTTTTGGTGTTTCTTAACACACGCCAAATACTCCTCTACATCTTCAGAAGATCCAAGGACCAGCGGTACCCTTTGATGAATGGACTCAGGCTGCACGTCTAGCACTGGCTGTGTTCCAGTGGTTGCCATTCCTCCGGCCTGCTCGATAATAAAAGCCATAGGATTACATTCATACAGCAGCCGCAGCTAAAAAAGACACAGAGCAAGAAGGGAAAACATTAGTTTAAACTTATAAGATTTACATTTCCCTTTAGTTATTCCCTTGACATGCTTTATTATACGGACTCATATAAATTTACCAGCAAACTTAGTTAATTTCAATTAAAAAATTAAATTGCAAACTATTGGCACAAATCCTAGACCCAAGGTAAATGTATAATAATGGTAAAGTAAAGGAAAGGGTTATCTTTTAAAAAGCCGTCACGTGGCAAAGCCTGAAATACAATCCAGTGCTTTAAAAGCATTTTGTTGAACAAGGTACAAAGTCCTGTTTGAGAGTCAGACTCGGGTGATGTTTGGCATCAGTGAGTGTAGAACACGCTTATCTGTGTGTTCAGGGGTTTTACAAGCCTGGGTGATTGCAAAGCATTTTTATACCGTTAGAGAACTATTTCTCATTCACTGTGAGCACGCTGGTCAAAACATTCAAGCTTACAAGCACTCTAGAATGAGAAGTCCCAATTTAGCGAACACTGTTAAGTCATCTTTAAAAATGAAATAGTGTGGCCCACTTCTGTACTGCTGCTGCACCAACTCAACCAAATTCATACAACATACATGGTTTTCTATCTGTAGAGCAGCTTGGGTCTGCCTTTTTAAGCTTGGTACCCCATTAGCAGGTCAGTGTGCCAATGTGTCACGTGGACCCATCCAGTTTTTAAAACAGTTTCTATTAAGCAAGCAGGTGGAACAGCACCTTTAGTCAAGGGAGCTGTTGTGTACTTATCTTACGATGGCCTCTAGGTGAATAAACATATTTTAAGGTGTGCCGTAGATCGCGCTCACATTACAGTTCACAAATCAAAACAAATACATTGTAATATTGCAACCAAGCCCGGGGTGATCATTTGGCACACAAAGGGCTGCTTAGTCAGTCCCAGTTTGGAATTGATCGCAATGGAGTTCAGAATAAAGAAGCTTTAGAAGGGAAAGGCACATTTTTTATTTCAAGCAAAATGTCTCATTTGACATTTTTGCATTAAAAAAAAACAAAAAAAAAAACCCACATACTTTTGGGAGTTATTTTGTTTCTACAGATTCAACATCTGTAAGATCTAGTGAACCCAAGTACTCAAAGCAGTGTATGCCACATAGTAAAAATGAGGACAAGGATAGCATATCATATCCAATTTTTTGTTTCTGCCAAACAGCATGTTCTCTGTAAGAAAACATTATACCGACCTGCCCTCCAACAAATGTTAATATAGTGTGGATTTAGCTAAAATAGATTGGGACATCACAACAGAATTTATTAGATTCAGGAAAAGAAGGAATTTACATCCTGTATTTGTAAATGTGAATTTTTTAGATTACAAAATAGACATAATAATTTTCTTCTTTTCCTTTAAAACCGATCCCGAATCTAATAAATGTTATTGTATTTACCAAATAGGCAAAAGCAACAAGCCTGACTCATTATCATTCTCTGACACAAATGCTCAAAAAATAAATATATAATCAAGTTAAGTGGGTATTATATTTTCTCTCTTAATACATAGTGTCAAGATTTAACAACCAATCTAAACTATAATTGGTATAAAAACTGAAGCGAATGATGCGTGGTTTGCAATTCAATGACGATCTAAGATCAAATTCTCAAGCATAGTAACTAAACAATGTTTGTATTTTGAGATTTACAACAAGCAAAACGGTGCTTCAAATTCCATCACTAATCGATAGAATTTGTTCTTTTATTTTTTAACTTCTGCTTTTCTGTTAATCTGAATCAGTCATACACATTTTGATACCAATTTATATGAAGATTCTAGCATTATATTGTTGATAAATAATCTCTCTTTTCTAAATAGTGCACTTTCCCTTCTTCATCATATTCTAATGGAATGGAATTGAGAAGGTATGTGTGATGCCAGATCTAGGCACATCATGGGGACGGGGCATATACATTGCATATGGGAATATAAAAAAGAAACGTGCGGCTACTGGCCTTAAAGCGCAAGGGCCAATTAGTCATCCTCAGTCCGAACCTGGTTAAAATGTTAACATATAAACACTGAACGGTTAGGCAGTGCCTGGCTTTGTAGTGCCGCGTAAGCACCAGGGACTTCTCACAGATACTTGTATCCTACCATTGTAACTTATTAATGTTACCAGCATACAAGTGTCTGGATTGAAAGACATGGATATCTCTCTTATCCTTCCATGTAAAAGGGATATACAGGGTTATTAATGTACACAGACTTTGGGGTACATGCTGGGTACAAGTGATCTCCAGTTCCTTGTTAGATGAAATAGATATGACAAAACAGACATTATTAGAACACAGAGGATAAATCCAGCCTGAGTTAATGTGAACCCAGATATGATCTGGTAAAGAAGTGGTATATAGAGATTGTTACCTTTCCTTTGGGGCTCTTCTCATTGGCTGGATACAGGAAGATTCCACCATATAACAAAGTTCGGTGGACATCAGCTACCATGGAGCCCACATATCTTGAGCTGTACGGGGAACTACCACCCTGAAACAAATATGGAGAAACAAATTTACAAAAGAAGAAAGAAAATAGATGTTCCTTATTCCAAACGTATTCAAAGCATGGTATTGTCACATAGTTGTAGCCTTAAGTGATTGGATTATTAATAACCAAATCCAGAGTCACTTATACTGTAGTAAATCCTGCACCACCTTATTATGCTTGTTCTGGTGTAAATGCTTACTAGATAATTGGAAACTCCATTTAATACCACATTGTGGCTCAAAATATAAGAATTGACACATTATAAACCCTGTAGTCATCATTATTACAATGTCATGTCAAGATTTTTTTTTTTTAATAAGAGATACACACTTTAGGAGTATCATTTCAGGAAACCAGTACTGCTGATGTACCTTAGATGCAGGATGTGGGTGCACTGCCAACTGGCCTGTCTAGGTATGTTCCAAGTGGAGCTTCAGGGTCTCAACTTTTTTGGTTGAACGATTTGATGTTACATACATGTGTCACTCAAAGGCTTTCTAGACCAAATATTCACTCTACAGCATAGTATGAATATTTCCACACATGTATGGGTGAATGTTTTCTGTCTTATTCTTAAAAAAAAAGAAAAATAAAACACACCAAAAATCTGTAGCTTTCTTTATCAGTTGGGTTTACCCACTAAAGCAAAAGATGACAGAGCTTGCAAGAGACTTGCACCTCCTTCACCATATAGACATTATGAAAGGCCAACCACAGTGAGATGCTCTTGCTGCAGGAAGACTTTTGCTCGCCCTGTATAATGCATAGTTAAATTAGCAACATTTATTCAAAGTCTCCCAACACATAACGCATTATATAGGGACAGCTCAGATGCTAGTGTTGGCCCTTCATATTGAATACTTGAGTAAGAGATTTTAAAACACAACTCTTCTGACACGTCTTCCTTTAATAAAGGAGTTAATAAACTCCAGACTTGTCAATAACATTCTAAGGCTGACTGTCTTTAAATTTGTAGAATGTTTATTGTTTTAGATGAAAACGTATAGGCATGATGCCCCTTGATGTAAAGCCTCTTTTGGTTTTGATTCCTAAATGGAATATTTACACATTACTGTAAGCTTCAGTTTGTGCAACATGAAACATAGAACCCGCTGGCAACGGTCCCAGGATTTCCTATCTGACTCAGCAATAGACATGGTCATTTATACTCATGCTTGGCTTCTGTAAAACATTGCAGCCCAATGTAAGCGAGGAGCAGTCAAATTATGTGACCTTATGCGTAATTTGCTTTTACTTCATCTTTTGGCAGCCTGGAATCATCTTCAAACACAGTGAGGATTACTTTTCAAAAATATCCAGAAACCTATTTAGCACAGATAAATGCAATGCATCTTATTACCACAGCAAACACTCTTCCCGCTGATTAGCCCACTACATTGATGGCAAGACCACTTTTTAAAAGATGCACAAGATACATAACCCTCATAGCCTACTTCCAATGGCACTTGGCATCAATGACTGTTCGGTATTGAACAAATGATTAAATTAAATCAAGCTTGATTATTATGAAAAGGGGAAAGTTTGTCTCTTCCAAAATCCAAAAATTTGAAAATTATTCAAAATCTACATTTAGCTGATTTATACAAGAAAATGAAAAATGTCCAATAACAATACAGTAAACTTCATTGGTAATGTTCACTGTTCTATACATAGAAGACAATAGCTCTGTCTGCCATCTACTGGTCTTAAAGTTGCATTGAATTTTGTGTGTTAAATACCGTATTTGCTCGATTATAAGACGAGGTTTTTTTCAGAGCAAATGCTCTGAAAAATACCCCTCGTCTTCTAATCGGGGTCGTCTTCTAATCAGACCTCAAATAGAGGTCTGATTATGAGACTAAGATCCAGATCCCCCGCACCGCTGCAGGGGACCTGGATCCTCCTGTCTCCCCCCCCACACACACACACTTACCGGTGCTTCCTGCTGTATTGCCGGGGCAGCGGGTTGACGTCTACGCGATCCGCGTTGACAACGTCCGCTGCAGCCGGAAGGAGGTGTGACTAGCAGCGGGGGTTGTCTGCGTCCGTCGCGCATACCTTCCCCAGCTGTCAGAGATCAGAGTTCCCCGCACCACAGTGGCATATAGAGGGTTAAAAGGCATATCATGGGCCACAGTGCCATATTGGTGTGGCAAGCCTGGGGGCAGATGTGCGTAACTGGGGGGCAGGTTGGAAAAGACAAGGAAATAAAACAAAAATATTTTTCTCAATCATAGCTTTTATTTAAAAAAATGGTTTACATGAATTAACATTTACTGGTAAAACTTTTTTCCTTTAGGGTCGTCTTATATTCAGGCTTTTTCTTTTTTTCCTAAGTTAATATTCAGATTTTGGGTGGGGGTCGTCTTATAATCAGGGTCGTCTTATAATCGAGCAAATACGGTATTTATTCCCTATAACCATGAAATACATGGGTGATAGTAAAAAAAGACATACTTTGTCCAAACACCATAACATCCAAAAAATCTTTATAGGCATTGTGTGTTTGTAGACCTGAGGAAATTCTCTACCAAACAGGGTGAAGCTGGAGCTAAAACTGGTCTGGTCATGCAGGGGCATAACTAGAAATTGCAAGGCCCCAGTGTGAAAATAGCCTCGGTGCCCCCCCAACTTCACCAAGCAACATATCCCACAGTACCCCCTTTTTACTCAAACAGCTTGTAAGTGGCACTTTTGCCCCAAGCAGTTATGTATTTAAAGTTGGCAATTATTTGTAACCAGGCCATGGTTTTTCTATCCATAACAGATGCAGGCATCCTGTTTGCATTTTACTTCTTTGTATTTTACTAAATTTTATGCATTTAAAAAAAAAAATGGAGAGATTTGAACTATACATTGTCACGGGACTGGCTCCATACAGATGACTGTAATGACCCAGAGTGCCCAAAGATGGTGTTCAGGAGTTATTGCGTAGTAGCGGGGTTGGACAGGGCCTGGTGCAGGGCGACTGCACTCTCCCGGGTGATGAGCACCTAGGGTTGTGCTGCCACATACCAGGGCCCTGTCATAGCAGCAGATGTTGTCCAGTTCAAAACAAAAAAACTTGGTGATATCCTACAGACACCCTGGAGCAGGCATGAGACATAGCTCTACAGAGAAATTAGCAGTATGCTGCAGGCTGGGAGTAGGTAAGCTAAGCAGAATCATATCAAGACAGGGAGACCGAGCAAGAAACATAGCCAGACAATACATACATGGTACAGCGCACAGCAAAGGACAGGGAACAAGGCAAGGAACACAGGGGATGGAGTGAGGAGCCGAGATCCTCCGATGCTTCTTTAGATTTCCTTTAGACAAGGATAGGACATTTTAACTGGGACATGGGGAGAGAAGAGAGGAACCGAGATTCTCAGATGATTCAGAGGAAAAGAGGGGAAAGGTACATAAAAGACAGACACACATGAATACAGGACTAGCCTAGGACTATATGATAACAATTGGAGATTGTCACATCTTATGGCCAAAGTATGCTTAGCCCACCACTATGCTGAACTACTACAATATGTGGTGGGTCCTAGCACTGAGCCCTGCCTACTGAATTACTAATAAGCTGAAATTAAACATTAAATCTAAACACAGAACAGAGAAAGACATGCCTTTAGACTGCTGACTGAGACAAACGTAACAAAAACGGGTGGGGCACACCTTATAAAGGAAACAGGAGCTGAAGCTAAGAGCAGGACTGAAAAAGTATCAGAAGTAAACGGCAGAGCACAGGGAAATCCAGGAACGGATTACAGCAAAGGGGTAACTGTAGCGAGACAGCGGAAACTAGAGAGAAGCAGCTCCGTAGCCTGAATGGGGGACAGATTCTCAAATTTTTTCCAGATTTCTAGTTTTTTTTCCAGTTTTCCACAGACATATAAGTTTGTGAAATCAATATTCTTGCAAATATTTTTTTTTGTGGGTATCTGTACATTTTAAATTGGGGGTGCCACATACAGACCTGGGGAGGAAAGTCCCTGAAATAAATATATATATTATACACACACATTTTTTTGTCTATTATTACTGCAGCAAATACATTTTCAGTTTGCATTAAAGGTCAATTTTGCCATGTTCTCCGGCCCCCAACGGCTCCCTTTTTTTCATGCAGTAAATTTTAATCTGCTGATAGCAGTAGCAGTAATACTAGTTAGTACTTCATCTTATGTAATAGCTTTTAATTTCAACTATACATTCTGCATATATACTTTTATTCCAGCTCATTAAATCCTGGTGCACAATAAATATATATACAAACCTGAGGAAACTTCTTGTTGTTCAGGTACTCCGTTACTGCTCCATCAAAGTATTTGGCATAACCTTCATTCAGACTGTAAATCTTCCCCTTCTTTTTGATTTTAAGATTTCGCTCTACTAAAATGAATTCTCCCAGGGCCTTTAAAATTAAAAAATAATTCAAGTCATGTATATGTATATGTACCATTTTGAAAATCTGCATGAATGGTTAATTGTTTTGACTTACGAGATCAAACATAATTCAAACAAATTTGTCTTTGTCAACAATTTTTAATCACCTGTGCTCAAGCAGCAATAGACGGCACCTACTGGTGCTAAACAGTTAATCCTAAACACCATAGATTCTAAATGTGCATTTAGATATTGAATAAAGACTAATCCTCAATGGTAAATTCCTAATACAAAGTTACATAGGCTGAAGAAAAACAAACAAAAAAAAAAAAAGTGTCCATCAAGTTCAGCCTTTCCCATATCCGTTTCTTGCTGTTGATCCAAAAGAAGGCAAAAAAAAAAAAAACCAAAAAACCCAGTTGTGGCTCTTTCCAAGTTTGCACAAACTAGGGGAATAAAATTCCTTCTTCACCCCAGAATAGCAGTCAGATCTCTCCTTGGATCAAGAAGCGGTTTCCCCATAATTTAAAAATTATATCCCTGAATATTATGTTTTTGCAAGTATACATCCAATTGTTGTTTAAACGCCTGTACAGACTCTGATAGAACTACCTCTGCAGGCAGAGAATTCCACATCTTCATTGCCCTTGCTGTAAAAAACCCTTTCCTCTGCCTTAGACTAAATCTCCTTTCTTCCAGTCTAAATGCGTGACCACGTGTCCTATGCATAGTCCTGTTTATGAACAGATTTCCACACAATGGTTTGTATTGGCCCCGAATATATTTATATAGTGTTATCATATCCCCTCTGAGGCGCCGTTTTTCTAAACTAAACAGATTTAAACCAATCAACCTTTCTTCATAACTAAAGTATTCCATTCCTTTTATTAATTTCATAGAAGAAAATAAATAAAAAACAGTAGAAAAATTGTACTGGAACTCTCCCGGTTTAACAAAATTATTTTAAAACATAAAATCCACCAATTATATAGCTTAATATATTTGGGCTTAAAGAAGCCAGCAGACTTTTTCCGGGCAGGGGCGACGAGCGGTTACTCGTGAAGTTTTCAGCAACCGCTTGCGCCCCTCACTCAGTTGCGGTGCCGGCATTTCATGTTGAGCGCCGGAATATGACATCATATTCCGGCGCTCAACATGAAATGCCCGCACTGCGGCAGAGCGGGAAGACGGATGCCTCCCGCTCCCACCGCAGGACTCTGGCAACACGGTAAGTGAGGATAATGAAAAGTAGGGAGAAGGAGTAGATAGTGAGAAGGGGCAGGGGGCGCCAGAGGAGTAGTCTGCACAGGGCGCCAGAACTACTCTGATTGTAATCCACTTTATATTAGAATATTGTTTGAAATATAGCTGGAGGCTGATTAAGGTTAGATGACTAGATTGTAAGCTAGCAAGAGCAGAGTCGTCTTCTACTTCTGTACCAATATGCTTTAACATCTGTTAATGTTATTGTCATTTTAAAATGTCTGTTTAATATTTTCACTTTCCCCTGTTATAACAGCTCTATGGAATCTGCTGCAGTTAAATAGTCATTATGTTACATTTATAGAAGTATGTCTCATTTCTTAAACAGCTTTATTCTGAACTTACAGGATCCAACATGAAGCAGTCTACGCCTTGACCAGTAGAGAGCGCTACAAGCGTGGCACTTCCATAAAGAGCATAGCCTGCTGCGACAATGTTGCGTCCTGATTGCAAGGCATCTTTTTCACAGGGCTCAGTATCTGTTGTCTAGAGGAAGGTTAAAAAACACAAAACATATTATTGAAGAATAGTAGTATGATTTAATTGAATAGCCAGACCTTCCGTTTAGATACAGTCATGCTTCTTAATACCACTACATGTTTGGAAAAAAGATAAAACAAAAAGATGAAAAAATGTAAACACTATTCTACTGTAGCTTTCAAAATATCATTATTATTACAAAACATTTTAAATGGTCACCAAAGTAAAACAATTAAAACACGATGTTTTACCTTCTTGTAGATGGCAAATATTGTTCCAATTGGTGCCAAACAGTCTATATTCGAGGAGCCATCAAGGGGGTCAAAACAGACAACATATTTTCCCTGCAAGAAGCATTAAACATTCATATTAGTCCTGTGAGGAACAACAAGCACACTCATATTTATTTTTCAAATCAGAAGTACTTTCTTGCTCTATTAGTGGTTTACTGATTGCCCCCCCCCTGTTTGCTGATCAGGGGAGGCATAAGAGTAGCATCGTTTAATTATTCCAGACCACATTATATACCGTATTTGCTCGATTATAAGACGAGAGGTATTTTTCAGAGCATTTGCTCTGGGGAAAAAACCTCGTCTTATAATCAGACCTCAAATAGGTCTGACTATGAGACGACTAAGATCCTGATCCCCCGCAGCTGCCACTGTCAGAGATCAGAGTTCCCCGCACCGGCACGGGGAACTCTGATCTCTGACAGCCGGGGAAGGTCTGCGTGATGGACGCGGACAACCCCCGCCGCTAGCCACACCGCCTTCCGGCTGCAGCATAGACATCTACACGCTAACCGGGCTGCATGACAGGGAAGTCAGAAGCACCGGTAAGTTTGGGGGGGGGGGGGCGGGGGAGTGTTAAATGGGGGGCATAAGGCATTTCTGGAGGCAGAGTGCTCTGTGAAATGCATTTTAACCCCCTTAATGCCACTCTGCCTCCAGAAATGCCTTTTTAACCCTCTATACGCCACTCTGCCCCCTGAATGCCTTAAACCTCCCCAGGC